>BLKR01002187.1:0-215458 GCA_011170035.1 Teleogryllus occipitalis
AGTGTTTTTATTATATATTGAAAGCTTGGTAGCTATGTCGATCTATCCGTAAATATACCGATTTCTCTACCGATACAGCATTGAATCAAAGGATATTTCGATTCATCTATAAATATACCGATCTATCTAGCCATACAGCTTTCAATCTAAGGATAGTCTATCTACCTATAAATATACCTATCTACCGATAGAGTATTCAATCAAAGAGTTTGTCGATCTATCTATTAGTTTTGAACGAATACAGGATTCACTCAAAGAGTCTGTCGATCTATTGTTTTTTAACGAATACAGGATTCAGTCAGAGTCTGTCAATCTATCTATTGATCTTGAACGAATACAGCGTTCAATCAAAGAGTTTGTCGATCTATCTATTGATCTTGAACGAATACAGCACTCAATCAAAGGGTCTGTCGATCTATCTATTGATTTTGAACGAATACAGGATTCAATCAAATAGTCTGTCGAACTATCTATTGATCTTGAACGAATACAGCGTCCAATCAAAGAGTCTGTCAATCTATCTATTGATCTTGAACGAATACAGCGTTCAATCAAAGAGTTTGTCGATCTATCTATTGATCTCAAACGAATATAGGATTCAATCAAATAGTCTGTCGATCTATTTATTGATCTTGAACGAATACAGGAATCAATCAAAGTCTGCCTATCTATCTATTGATCTTGAACGACCCCGAGAGGCGGGAGCCGCCGAGCGTGGCCTCGCGCCCCAGAGGGACAGCGACTGCGCCTCCCCTTTCTTTTATTGCCGCCCATTAGCTGAGCGGAGGCCTAATGGCGCGATGCGTATGCGCGCGGCGTTTCGCTGGCCGCCGCCGCCGCCTCGGCATTCCGGGGAATTAACGCGTTGCGGACGCTGGGAAAGGCCCGGACCTTCAGCACTGCCCTCCGCCGCCGCCAGTCCACGTAGCAGGCGCCGCCGCCTCCCCTAGCACCACCACCAGCACTCCACCTCCAACACTCCCTTTACCACCACCACCAAGTCTACCACCTCCATCACACCAACCAGCACCATCACAGCAACCAGCACCATCACACCAACTAGCACCATCACACCAACTAGCACCATCACACCAACTAGCACCATCACACCAACTAGCACCATCACACTAACTAGCACCATCACAGCAACCAGCACTAGCACACCAACCAGCACCATCACACCAACCAGAACCATCACACCAACCAGAACCATCACACCAACCAGCACTATCACACCAACCAGCACCAGCACACCAACCAGTACCATCACACCAACCTGCACCATCACACCATTTAGCACCAGCCCACCAACCAGCACCAGTACACCAACCAGCACCAGCACACCAACCAGCACCAGTACATCAACCAGCACCAGCACACCAACCAGTACCATTACCATACCATCACCGTGAACACCATCGACAGCATCACCAATACCATCACCAAGCCACCAACAGCCGCCAACACCACCATCGCCAACATCACCAACACCAACAATACCATCACATTTACTATCACCACCAAGTCCACCACCTCCATCACTCCAACTAGCAACATCCCACTAATCAGCACCATCACCACAAACACCATCTTCACCGCCAACGCCACCAGCATCACCAACGCCATCACCGACACCATCACCATCACCGACACCATCACCATCACCATCACCGACACCATCACCATCACCGACCATCACCATCACCGACCATCACCATCACCGACCATCACCATCACCGACATCATCACCATCACTAACACCATCATCATCTTCACCAATACCATCACCAACATCAACGCCATCACATCAATACTTACCATTTTCATGTCGCCGCTCCGTCGAGCTCGATGCCTCATGCGGCTCAATCTCCTGTGCGTGCAGAAGACTACAGCAAGCGTCATCTCAGCGAATTGGGCAAAACAGACCCCCGCGTGCGACGCATCAGACGCACACAAAAAGCCAGGCTTTCCGCAGCGGGTAGCCAATTCGCAAGGTCGCGCTCAATGATACAAAAATCTTAAAGATGACAAGTCTTGAGACGACGCCGACTTTCGATGGACAAATTCTGTCCAAACATCAACTTTTCCTAAATGGTCTTTAAGACTTCTTTTGAATCCTTTTGGATTTCGTAAAACATCTCCTACTCACAGTTGAACCAATGTCTTAGTTTTGCAGTACTTATTTCGTTCGTTCTCGTCGTATTTTGTGACAGTAAGTAACGCTTCGCTGCCTTTGGCACAATCGTCGACAATGCCGCTGCCAAGCAACTCTAGCGAGCAACGGTACACATCTCGAGCATTTAATGGACGCAGACGGCAGAAGCCGAGGTCGATCAAAGTTCTTGCGAGTAAATTAGGGTCTTTGCCAATCCAGTACCGCTCTGAAGAGGAAAGGTCAGAAGTACGTTTGTATCTCAAGAAGGTGTTGTCCAAAAATGGAAGAGGCAGTGTGAGTTGAATGTCTGTGACCGCATCGAAGATCTCTGACATAGTTTAATATGTAGTGAATAAATTTCCTTCGCAGAGTAGAAGTAAGGTAAAGTCGTTCTAGGTTACCCCATGTTTGTATTTGAACGACTGTCCACTTCGAAATCATTTTGAAGACATTCTTTTGAAAAACAAAAACAAAATAGGAAAAACTTAAGAACAGTCCAGTTTCAAAAGGTGACAACTGAAACTTGAAGCATTGAGATATTAGACTTATAAAGTTGAATACATTTTCTGAAAATTCCGGTTACATCTCTCGAATTTGAAATGTATGTCATAGTTATAAATTAAGTATATTTTATAGTGACTTAAATTATTACAAAATTCCACTTGGAATTGAGGTTATTTTAACAAAATTTAAGTTATTTCTTTCTTGAAGTGGGAAAAACGCAAAATGAAAACAATGTTTTGAGATGATGCCCATTTCAATTGGAAATAAGTCCAAATTGCAATGAAAGGCATGTTGAATAACAGATGCGATATAAAACGAAAATTACTTTTTTCTGTATTTCCAACAGGCACGACCCGTTTAACAAATTCAACAAAATTTATGTCAAGATTCGACATAATTTCACCAGATAGCCAACTCAACTTCACGGTCACTGAAGATTAGATACCACGATATTGCATAAAGTCAAATTTGTACGTCAGTATCCCACCAAATAAATGCGAAGAAAAGTAGAAAGTAGAAGTAGAAAGCAAAACATAAATGGAATTTCAATGATTCATGGAATCATTCTTGAATATAGCCTGCAACAAAGGGTCTCATCTACACTCAGTTGTACGAGTAGATCCTTTTTGGCTGTCCCGTAAGGATGGGAGGACCTGAATTAAAAAAGAATTCCCACGCCATCCTCGCTGGAGTGATTTTTTGCTGCATACTGTTTGCACCTTGGAAATTATTGTGGATCACCCCAACCGGTTTTCAACTAGATGCAAATGAAGCCGACTTTTATTCCAATGGCTTTAATGCAGAGCTTTGATTTCAAGGTGATGAATCAATTGAAGGAACATCCGTATTTGAACGTTCAATTTTTTTATCGACTCAACCTTATCAGATGTGTATTTATACTAAACTTTTTGCCAAGGTGCATGAGAATTTCTTCCAATAAACGTTTATTGGGTTATTTATAACCTACAATTATTTATTTAGAAGTGTAAACAACCAGTGTTGAGCAACACTGGGTTAGTACCCTAAGGTTGAGAAGCAAACAAAGTGCATGTTCAAGTTTTAATTACAAGGGAAACATATATAGATCTTGGAATACTGCAATCAATGTTACAAAGTTAATAGTATTCATTGTAAGAGTCATAAAATTAAAATTCAAATATGACTACTTTTACAATATGAGTTCAATAGAGCTTTGAGGTGTACAGCTGAGGACTGCATACTGAGAAAGAAATCAAAGGAAAGAGGAAAATACAAATTTCAGCAACCACATAACTATTAGTGATCTTGAAGCATGAAAGTGCGTTCAATTACTACACAATGTTTTATATGTAAAGAATCAATCTATTTTAACAATCTTGTTTTTATTAAGCTGACAATAGTTAGTGATGAATTTTTGATAAGCCCCTCCCGTGGTGGAGTTGTACTTTTCGCCTTCCACTGCTGGTGCCCGGGTTCGATCCCAAGCGGTTCCAAGTAGAATTTGTGGTGGACAACGCGTGTTCGCAGTAGGTTTTCAGTAAATACTCCCGTTTCTCCTGTCAATGTACTACATTTCATCGGCATGCTCCATCAAACATTCCCTTCCCTATCCTATCATAACCATCATTCCGCTAAGGATCCAAGGATGACAGCGGTGTCTAGGTGATAACTGAGGAACTAGCTGAGAAGGGCCGTGGCTACATCCGCGGATTATCGATAGGTAGGGTCCCAGTCTGGAAAACTGTTGCAAAACTGTATCTATACAATTGGAGACTGTACTGTTCGTCAAAAAGAAAAATAATGTTTACTTTACCAAAACCAAGATAGTGTAATGAATTAGTTTACATTTGCATTGTATAATTTTAAAAAAAGACTCAATATGCATGTAACAAATAATGTACTTCCGGGTCAAAGTCCCCCATCTCGATCGAGTTTTTGTCCAGTTTCCCTGATCCATTGAGCAAAAGCTGAGATGACCCCTTGATTTGCTTCTGGACGTAAATGTAGCTTCACTATGCGCACGTTTTGTTGAACTTTCCTTTTGCTTGTAGTGGTAGTAGAGCTTAGGGTCAGTTTCTGTTTTGTTAACAATACAGAAAAATTAAATCTGTTTGTTCCTTTACCGTTAAAAATAAGTTTTCTGTAATTTGGCAACGAAAATATCTAGTTTTTGAAATGTTAATCTCTCGCTTTTTTAAAATTTGTTATTATTATTATTATTATTATTATTATTATTATTATTATTATTATTTTCATCTTTCAACTATTAGAAGTTAAATTGATGGGAACGGATTCTGAAATTCAAGAAAACGTGCGCAGATGAATTTCTCCCCCATACGTCACATACAGTTTTTGACTGTTTTTGACTAAATAAATAAATAAAACTCGAGAGAGGGGAAATGGTAAAGGAGTGGAGACACCTCCTCCCAAGTTCCTAGTTACGGATAATACGTGATGGATGGTGAGCGAGATGAGGTGTACAGCTTCGTTGAAGCTGGTCCCTGAGGGGAAAATAGACTTTTGTTTAGTTTTTTCTACATGTTTGTTCTTGCAAAATTATGTGCCAGCCTGCGAAAAGTCGTATTGAAACTGCTTCATTACTTTTTCGGCAACACTTTGCAAACGCTGACATGGAGCACAAATATGCTTGTAGTTTTGTGCATTTGTGGTTGTTGGATATTGTGAGACCTCTGATTTCTGATATTTTCCTCCATAATCTCCCCGACTCTACCGACGTTCCCTAACATTCCGACACCGTGGAACCTCAAGCAGAGTTACTATATTTTGAAGATGCTATAATCTGCTAACCAGTTATGACACGAATTTTTCGAAATTTGTAGGGAAAATGTAAACTAGATTTGTAGGTAAAAATGTAAACTAGACTAGTAGATAAAATGTAAACGAATTTAACATTATTAATATGTTAAAATAAAATTGGCATTATTTAATGAAGAGTGAAAACATGAGAAGTCCTTACCCCATAACTGTTCTCCATGACTGTAACTTGACAACCAGGAGTAGACCCAGGAATTTCTATTGGACATACGAAGATTTTAAACACCTTTTATGTTTATGACCAGGTCCTCATCCAGAATAGCGAACACGATCTGCTCCCAGAACAAATGAAACCACCTAATTCCTAATTCCTGATTCGAAGAGGAAAAGAAGAAGGAGAAGAATAAATAGAACAGTTCACAATATGACATCTGTATTATCTTAGCTCCAAAATAATTATCTGTTTTATATGCTACAAATATTTTAATTCAATTATTTTCAAACAACATCAACATTTGATATCAATAATTGTTCATTCCTTCGCTATGGGAACAATTTCTTCGGAAAGTAATGTAGGGATTTAATTTTTCACTAATTAACAGTACTGCAGAAATACTAGTGATTGGTGAAATAATTAAACCTCCACTTATATCAATAATTTCCTTTCTCTTAATTCTTTTGAGAAAATGTTTTTATACCATCAAATATAACTATTTCCCTTTGCATGTAGGTACCTAGTATATATTTATTGTGCTCTTTGGTTCTCTGAAATTTTTCCATAATTTATTTTTAATTGTTGTTGAAAGTAAAATCTATATAATCTGTTAAAGACACTGAGTTATCCATTATATTCTTATCAAGACTAATTTATCGCATAGATGATAATAATAACCTCCGAAATGCATCACAAATCTCGACTCTCTGTAAATATGCTCACAGAATACAATTGATCATTTAAAAGAATAGCACACAATTACCTCCAAATAACTAATTTCACCTGATCGACAATGTCTAACTTCCCCGCTTCTAGTAACAACACCAACTCGAAGAAGAAACCGATTTAAGCTGGTAATTGCTATAAGAGTTTAATTGATTTAGGCCTATGCGTTTAACAATCCGAAGATGAAATTACAGGTTTTCAGAGCGGGAAGAAGGCGATGGAGGAAACCTAGGACATGAGATAGCAGTATAATACGCGAGTCTACCAATTGGTTTCCGGATCGAGGGAGAGGCATAAAAAAAGGAGGAAAGGGTGGGAGAAGGAGGAAGTTAATTTGGGCAATTTTTGTGATCAGCGGCGCCTCACAGAACACGAAAGTTCCCTCGCGTGCGGTCTCAGAGCAGGCGTTTAGACGCTTCGGAATCTGCCTTCCTCGGCCCCCTGGAATCATCGACGCAGTGCCGCCATTACACCGCCTTAGCGCATCGCCATTTTGGCTCCCTGAGCGCCAAAGGGGGCTTTGTCTACAGGCGAGGAATTTGCGGCTGTAATTTTTTGACAACTTGGTCGAGCGGAGAACAAAATCAAACAATGCAGTGGGGCGAAGAAAATGGGGGAAAAGTAAACTTTTGAGGCGGAACTAACGTTTAAAGCATCATTACACAATATCATATGATTTTGCGTTTTTCTTGATTTCTTCAAAGATAAATTTTGGATTTGTTATTGCTTGCAACTCTTAAGATACTCATAATAAAATATGACAGCACACCATATTCTTTAAAATAAAAAATATGAATGTACTCAAGTTTACATTATTTATCACAAATTGTTTTATATGTTACCTGGCCTACGAATACATGGCAATGCAATTACAATTTCTTTTAACACGAGAGTAAGAGTTGTAAGGTTCTATACGTCTTTATTTTTCTATACACATGATATTTGTCGTAAATTTATGGATCGTAGTTTTATTCAGCACATTTATTTCTTCGCACTAGGCTTCGTTTAAAACACTTCTGGAAACTCTTACCTTGTTTCTATTTGTAAGTGAAGAATTATTAAGGGGACCTTTTCTGAAGATTTTGCTAATGCTGGCTTTCATCAAGAAGGAAAATCATTTGTTAGAAGAAGATGGTATAATGGAGATGGAAGATGGAAAGACATACTGTACAATAACACTTCTAAAAGATGAATACCGTTACAAACAAAATTCTATACTATATTAGTAGCAACGAAACAACCCTGAATTCAGGATCTTGGCTTTAAACGAGGGATTGCTTCTAAGTTAAAATCTTCAATTGAGAATGCCCAGTGACACAAAAGACCGTCTACCAAAATCTCCAATCGAGGATGACCATTGCAAAACATCCAGAGCTAGAAATGTCCAAACAAAAATGTCCTTGACAATTGTGATTCACTTTAAAATTACATGATACATACACTGTGCAAAACTATAAATTCGTAGTGTCATTATACTGCTGTACAGAATTATATACAACGCGAAAGTGAAAGAATTGTAGCTAAAAGCAAGCAGATTCTGTAAACGTCAGGTCATTCCTTAATAAAATGTATATCAAGAAGTGAAGAGGAATAGAAAATGTAGTACGAAGGTCCAAGCAGTACATTAACAGTGATATTATAAATTGCTACTAGCTCAATATTATTTAAAAATTCAATTACAGACACGAAGAATAACTCAGCATGAAGAACATTACACAGAATATTTTACTATTTTCAATTTTTTGTAATAAAATGTATGGAAATTTAAAGAAATTCATCCTTTTTGCCCTGAACACTAATTTCAATTGATATTTGTGCATGTGAACATTTGGTAAAATGAAATTTTCCTTTGGACATTTTAATCTCCACCCGAAGGGTCATTTCGAAAGGTCCCTCCCACTCCATCGTGGCTGAAAGTCTCCCAGCGGCGTGCCGTGCCGTGCCGTGGGCTGCCTCGGAGCACAAAGGAGGAGCTGCGAAGGAAATTGGAGCTCGGCCGAGACGCGGCGGGCAGGAGAACATGGCGGCCGCTAATGGGCACGCACGCGCGCCCGTAAGATCTCAATTACACGGCCCGCGCCCCCCGCTGCGCCCGACCACGCGGAGGCGAAAGCAGGGGCGGGGCGGGGGTGAGGACCACGCGGAGGCGGGGGCGGAGCAGAGGCCGGGGGGCGGAGGGGGGGCGGTGGCGGGGCGGTGGCGGGGACGGGGTGGAGGCGGGGGCGGGGCGGAGGCGGGGGCGGGGCGGAGGCGGGGGCGGGGCGGAGGCGGGGGCGGGGCGAAGCGGAGGCGGGGCGGAGCGGGGGCGAAGACCACACGGTGGCGGGGGCGGGGGGGAGGGGTGGAGATAGGGACGGGGTGGGGTGGGGGCGGGGGCGAGGACCACGCGAAGGCGAAGGGGAGGCGGGGCGGGGAGGGGTAAAGGCGGGGTTTGGGCGGGGTTGGGGCGGGGACGGGGCGGGGACGAGGACCACGCGAAGGCAAAGAGGCGGGGCGGGGAGGGGAAGGGTGGAGGCGGGGTGGGACGTGGTAGGACGTGGTGGGACGGGGCGGGATGGGGCGGGGTGGGGGAGGGGCAGGGCGGTGAGGGGTGGAGGTTTGGGTGGGTTGGTGGCGGGATGGGGGAGGAAGGGGGAGGTACAGTCGTGGATGGAACACATCGTTAAGAGTCTGCGCTCCGCGTCTCAAGCAACCATCTCCCCACGCGTAGCGTAGTGGATTGCGCACAAACTTCCAACTCCATCAATCTTCACATCGCTCCATCTCTCCAACAATTTCCACTCAAATATATTCTCGATAAATCAAATAGCCCACTACAACCTAGCCTAACTCAACATTTTCCCGACCCCAATCCGAAATAGACATCCACTGCATGCCTTCCGACAAATATTTTCTGATGTAAACTAAGCGTAGGTGCTCAGTGAGTATCTTAAACCAATGTTACAGTTAGATTAGAATTAGTTTAGATTAGGTTAGCAATAATCCATTCCCAAATACATGTGAAAAAGTAATAACTACTGAGCCATGTACGCATCATTAGAACAATAAATATAATTAAAAAACACTAACTTCCATCAGCAAACATTTTTGGGATTAAAATCTCAGTCGTATCATGTAGGACCTGTGATGTTCGGAGTGGGTTCGCAGTAGGTTGCCTCGGGGTTATGTCTTCACCCCTGCCACTCATTTCACCATTGCAAATTTTTATGATATTAGTCTCTTTCCTCTCATTACATTACATTACGTTATCTCAATGCATTTTTCTGCTCATTCTCCATCCCGACTTTCTCATTCTCTTTATCATCCTCTTTCTTCTTCTCGTCGCTTTCTCTTCCTCCATCTTCTTTATTTTCCTTTTTCTCTTCCTGGGGAATTGGGAGAGGGCGGATAGGAGGGTGTGGAGGGGTGAGGGAGGTGGGAGGGGAAGCACGTAACGCACTTCCGAGCTCAGCGCCGCCACCAACCGCCAACCCGCCCACTAGCTTTCCACCAATGGGGTTCAAGTCCTGGTCGATTGATATGGAAGTTGTGGCTTCGCAGGGAATTTTCTCGGAGGTTTCCCGTTTCTTCTGCCAATCATTCCACAATTGCTCTATCAACTTTTTTTTTCTTTAAGAATATTCTTCTCCTCACCCTCCTTTCCCTTCCTTTCTTCGACTTCTCCTCTACTTCCATCTTTCGTTGGTGTGCTCGGCCGGGTGGAGATTGTGGAGGAAGCGGTGGAAGCTGTTGAGGATTGATTGTTTAGCTATTCTGGGTGCGTTAGCTGCGGTTATTAGTTCCGTAAGTACAGTGGATTTTTATTGCGGAAGGTGGCGGTGATCGTCGCCGCTGGGTGGCGAGATCCGGCGCCGTCCTATGCTTTGGCTAGCGGGGTTTTCCTCAAGCAGGTATCTCCCACCATCAGGACACTGCTCCATCCGGGGTGAGCTCTAAGCTCCCGACTGGTCTCTCGGGATGCGTCGTAGTGTAGTACATGTAAGTGTGTGGAAGTAAGGAGTGAGAATAAGACAACGAAAAGGGAAGAAAAATCGCGCGCGGCCCGTGGCCCGTTTGTTAGGGATCTGCACCGGTAGTCACCTCATGTTGATCGGAGAAACCTCGGAAAACAACCGTTCAGTGTAGATGGCCGTTAGAATTATCCTCCAAATGAGACTGAATTAGACGTAGCTATGTGAGTAGTGACGAAAATCCTGCCACCGTCGAGAACCCTAGGATCTCCCGAACAGAGACACCGCAGGGACAACAATTAATTCCCCTGAGCCACCTAAGTCTGTGCTGAGGAGGAGAGTTGTAGGAGACGAGAAAGGCAGTGTCAACGGTACCGCGTCTTTCCAGTCTCTGCAGGCTGCTCCCATGAAATTTACGATTGGGAATTTAAAATTACATTGCCAGTAGTGTAACCTCAGACTAAGCCATCAATAAACAGCCACCAATTGAATATGTCCAATTCTTTACATGATGATCATCCACAAACCGAACGTATTTTAGGCTCCCCACTTCCACTTCTTATGTCTCGTGTCCTACACGTCACCTCAACTCTCTTCTCTCGGCAACACCTTTCACAAAAGCACCCCGCCGCACATCTCACAACACGTCGCTATTTCCCCTTCATCAAATCCTTCACATACCTTAAGGCTGTTTTACACTACATTTTTCTGCAGATTCTCATAAAAATCCTTTTACAAAATTTCGACGCCATGAGGAGCTCTGCTGGCAAACAAATGAAATGCCCCATTCTGGCTATTCGTTGATGGAAATTCTGTGCGTGAGATATTATTAGTGAACGATGATGCCGCTTTGACGCACGTCAGTCAAACTTTTTTTTTTCTTTTCAGAAAATCGAACAGGCTCAAAATTTCAATTCAGAATTCGGCAAATTTAACCGTAATCTTTCTGTATGCCCAACTGGCATAAAAAGTGTATCGTTTGAAATAGTCTTCAGCACCTTGAATCGTCAGAGAACCTTTCGCTCCTCGCAAATTCCAATGTATGCCCCACATCCCACCACTGCAGTAGGTTTCTGACCGTTGCCCTTCGGTTCACATTCTTTCGCATAACCCAATTATATCCCCAAAACTTTTCAAACGTTCTGTATGACCCTAATTACCGGGGTGCGAATTGGGATATTACCCCAGGGGGATGTTCAACAATGTAAAAAGCAATCAATGTTGACATAACGAAACCGGCATCACAGATGTCAGCAGTTAACGTTTAGAAGGATAGAGTGAAAAGTGTCTTCGTTTACGAAGTACGGACTGAATCAGTTATAACAATGCCCTTGGGAATTTTTTTCTTTTCGGACTTTGTTGGTTTAAATTTATTGATTTCAGCATTTTCAAGTCTGTAAACCAAAATTTAAGCACTGAAATTGGAATTAATCGTGTCCGTAGCCGAAACATATTAATTATTTTCCAAATATAAAATTAGGGGGGGGGATACCCGCCAATTCCCACTCTTCTAAGTACAAAAGTAAAATAAAACTGAAATCCAAAGACCGTTGCTTGGAATAAATAATTTTTCTATCTATGGCCATGGAAGAATGTGAATTTTACCGATCAGACACTTCATCTCAATCGTGAGGAGCCTGTAATGCTATTGGTTTTGGCAGTTTTTCTTGGGAGTTTGACTGTTTCCTTTGCCTATCATTCCACTAGCACTATATCACCATTGATTCATCTACCAATGGAAATTATTCACCCGTTCTCAGGGTTGGCGATAAGGCTTAGACGCTGGTATCAAAATCACTAGGTAGTGAAAACCTTGTAACTCTGTCTTTAGCAAAAAATATATAAACTAATAACTTCGGATCTCAAAATTTAGAGAACCATTTTAAAGTTTTGGAGAATTCAGTCTATCAATACTAAATTCGTGTTGCACGTTAAAATTCAGGAATCCGTCTTTGTATCCTCGTATGTTTTGTATTAACAAATTTTTGTTTTAATGGAAATTTTTGGAAGGAGTTAGGTCTTTCTTGCATAGTGACGCGGTTCCAGCCTCAAGAAGGGTGCCAACTGTATTTGTGGTCTCCATTTCGCATTGAAGTTATTTACTTGTGACATATTTTAATGGTAAATGCATAACACATAGTAAAGGATAATGAAATTGGATCTATAATAATACAGTTAATAAATATACAATTGAATTTACATGAAATCATTTATCCGCTTCAAAATGACATGGACAAACCCTATCCAAAATGTGTGACATTTTGCCAAATTGTCAGGTTAAGAGAAAAGGGAATATCAGTACTGAACATTTTTGAAGAAAAACCTGATTTATTCACTTCTTCGTTACCAGGTACCGACAATAAGAGATTTTGAGTCGAAAATTTGTCGTTTTCCCGCGCACGTATACAATACTTTCCCGTCTTACGTACGTAAGGGGGAGAACTAAAAAAAGATTTATGTAAGGCTGCAGGGCTCCTTTCAAAGTTTTCAGAGGGGCCGCGGACCCCGTGGTCCCCTTGGGCGTACGCCAATGCGCTTAACGACGAAGATACTCCATTCCATCACGTGGGGTCGATCCCCATCCCCGCCTCCGCCTCGCCCGCCAGGGCCTAGTACCGGAGTGGGCCACGCGAGCGCGCCAGCGTCGCCGCCAGGTGCAGGGGAGGTGTTAACGAAGATGAAGACGCATAACCTGGAATTAAATGAATAATGAATGAGACGAGAGGGCACTCCGTGCGGGCAGACGACGGCGGCGGCGGCGGCGGCGGCCGGATGGCGGGAGGGAGGGGGTGGGAGAGGGTTAAGGCAAACACGCGAGAAATGTGATTCTCCGGAGGGGAAGCAATAAAAATAGGCTGAGGTTCCGAGTCGAGGAGGGAGGGGGCGGTGGGAGGCGAGGAGTGATGCAGCGGACGGGGTGATCGGGGTGGTGGGGGCTGTGGAATGGAGGAGGTGATGGGCGTAGTCGGGTCGGTGGCGCGGGAGGTGCTGCAGGTGCTTGCGGATGAAGTGGAGATGATAAGAGTTGGCAACAGCTGTATTGTTGGCGTGCCAGTAGCATGGAAATACTCAGTGGCGATAATTAGAACTGTACAGATTGCGAGTCTGTTGGGAAGTGTGGTTATGGTGGCGGTGGCGAGTTGATGGTGGTGGTGGGAAAAGTGGGTTTGAGCGCAGTGCGGGGTGTTAGGGGCTAAGAGGTTTCAGACTGGACTAATTAGAACTGTGCAGATTGCGAGTCTGTTGGGGAGTATGGCTGTGGCGGCGGTGGCGAGTTGGTGGCGGTGGTGGGAGAAGTGCGGTTGATGACACTGGAGGTGGTAGGGGCTAAGAGGTTTGAGATGGGACTGATGCGATTTGCTGTGGGAGTGAAGCGATTTGCTGTGGTACTGAAGCGATTTGCTGTGGGACCGAAGCGATTTGCTGTTGGACTGATGCGATTTGCTGTGGGGCTGAAGCAATTTGCTGTGGTACTGAAGCGATTTGCTGTGGGACCGAAGCGATTTGCTGTGGGACTGATGCGATTTGTTGTGGGACTGATTCGATTTGCTGTGGGACTGATGCGATTTGCTGTGGAACTGAAGCGATTTGCTGTGGGACCGAAGCGATTTGCTGTGGGACTGATGCGATTTGCTGTGGGACCGAAGCGATTTGCTGTGGGACTGATGCGATTTGTTTTGGGACTGATTCGATTTGCTGTGGGACTGATGCGATTTGCTGTGGGACTGATGCGATTTGCTGTGGGACTGATGCGATTTTTTGTGGGACTGATTCGATTTGACTGATTCGATTTGCTGTGGGACTGATTCAATTTGCTGTGGGACTAGAAACTCACTAAGCTCTACTACCACTACAAGCAAAAGTAAAGCTCAACAAAACGTGCGCATAGTGAAGCTACTTTACGTGCAGAAGCAAATCAAGGGGCCATCTCAGCATTTGCTCAACGGGTCAGGGAGACTAAGGCGACTGCGCTTTGCGGGACTGATGCAAGCGTAACGAGCGCGAATTCAGCTTAAGACTGCATTTCCACTAAGTGATGTAGTAAACAACACGCTACGGGAGGCGCAGTAGGCATAGCTACTTCTTAGTCACGTGATACTCAAAACAAGTCAGTCCACAGCGGCTGTTGTCATTAAATTTTAGGAGCCTTTGACCTGGACATGTGTTGAGTGGGTGAGGAAAGACAATTCTTCCATCAAAAGTATCTTCTACCACTGACAATATTATTTAGAAACTAATTCCGTTCACGTAATAAAATTCCTCAATGGAGATGTTGAGAGTATTTGCATTTGAATGTTCAACAGACTTAATATACAGTTAATAGCTTGAAACTAGTAATCGGAGCAAGATCGAACATACTAGCATTTCTCACTGCTCACTGTCAACGATCACTTTCATCGTATGTTATTGTAAAAATATATTTTTATTGCCTTGATATACAACCTAAATGTTCACTGTTTCTTGTATCTCACCTTTTCTTCTAATTCAGATTCTCTCTAATGACCGCTAAAGATGTTAGTTGTTTAAATGTTCAGCCCTTTTTAAAATGTAGGACAACCACAATAAATTCTAACTAACAACCAATCACCAAAGATGTTAATTTATTATTTTTGTTTTTAAGAGAGCAGAAAACTACTAAATTAGCATGAATGTTCCTAAGGTTACGCAATTCAATTCATTAGAATATCACAACATAATTTCCTAATTACTTGCATTTCTAATATAAGACCACTTTGAATATTATGTCCTGATAATTAATTAAAGTTAACTCATTTTCATTCAAAATTTCGCTCTGAAATTTAATTTCATGTGTTGTACAAACCCTTCTTGCAGTAATAAATTTTAATTTCATTACATCCCGCCATTCTGAGTGAATTGTTCTATTGTTCCGCTTCCCTTATAAAAACAAAATGGGCATGGAAATACAGACACTTTTTAGGATTATAATACAGCCAGTTATCTGTAACCTAATCCAATATCTTTATGTAATTCTTTGGAATGACTTTCTCTCTAAACAGAAGAAATTATTGACTGAACGTGAACTGAAAGAAACGACCGCAAAGAATCTAAGGATTATCTGATTCACCATCAGCATGAAATGAGTCTGTTAGTGTTTTAGATACTGAAACAGTTATTGTTTATCCACGGATGCAGAGTACTTTTGTGAATAAATTACCCATAACCACAAGCGGTCGTGCCTTCATCATGCAACCAGTTTTCTCCATTTGAATTTCCCGTCGTTTTACTGTCCCTTTCAAGTCATTTGCATATATTAGCGGAAGTACTGTGTGAAAAGAATCGATCAGATTTTACCCCACACAATAGCTCCTTCTCCTTTCTATTTCTACATCCTTTGTTTCGTAAAAAAAGATGCTCTTCTAAAATTTTTAAAGACCCACCGAACAACTCACTGCGTGATTACACGAAGTAGCAGACCATTTCCATTTTCCGTGTTTAACTTTCCTATTAACAGCTAACAACTGTTGGTGCAGCCGTGGAATTGATCCTACAATTAGAAGTAATCGACCAATTTCGCGGTTGATGGAAATTACCGCTGTATGTCGCAGTCACGATCGAAGTGCGAGCGTTTATCTGTAAATAACTTTCCACTCTCTGGTCCACTGCCTCCCTCACGGGGCCCTCGTCTGAGCTCCACTCGCAAGTCCCCCTTTTTGCCCCTGCAGCCCCCCCTCCCACCACCGCCTCGTAATAACTGGTTCCAAGTGGGGCAGACGCTGTTTATTGAGAATCTCGGATAAAATCAGGAACCGATATATTAGGTAAAGAAAAGAGCAAATAAAAATGTAAACGATCGTTTTAACTCGAAGCTGTTCTATAATAAAGGAGATTGGATGCCATTATTGGCTATATTATAAGCTAATTACAGCTCCTATGTTTGTTGTTGGTTTAAGACCTTTTTTCCTTCGCTTATCGTCCTTGCTTTGTTTATTTTGTTGGAAATATCTTTTAGCGTTATTGTAACGTCGTGACCATTTACAGCAAAACAAACCTTGCCTTACTTATTGTTTTTCTTATTATTTTATACATGTTATTATTTCTTGTTGCCTTTTTAAGGGCCGTTTACACGCCGGCGGGTTCGGCGAGGCGGGGGGCGGGGGCGGGGTGGAGGCGGGGCGTGGCGGAGATAGCATCGTTGACAGTGGCGCAGCGTCGTGCGTGCTGTGGAAGTGGCTCCGCACAGTGGAACGAAATCACACCCAAAGTGCGCAGTGGATGTTCAGTGATTTCCAAGCAATTATCACCGGAGCGGTAGCTCAGTGCATCAACTGATGTCACTGCAGCGCCTCTGACCGGGAGGTCCTAGGTTCCTCCCCACGGCGGCAGGGTTTTCGACACTAGCTTTTCAACTAGGTCGAATTCAGTCGCTGTCTGAAGGAGAATTCTAGCGGCCGGCTGCTCTGATCGGTAGTTTTCCGTGGTTTCTCCGATCAACACCAGGCGAATGCCGGGCAGTACCCTATCAAACGGGCCACGGACCGCGCGATCTGTCCTTCCCATTCCTTGTCCTACCTCTCCCTTACTCACACACACACACTAACATGCACTACACTACCACATATCCCGGGAGACCGGTCGGGAGCTTAGAGCTTGTCCCGGCTGGGGCGGTGACCCGCTGGTGGGAGAGTCCTGGTTAGGGGAAAACCCCACTAGCCGACGGTAGGTCGGCGCCGGATCTCGCCATCCAGCGGGAAGATCACCGCCATCTCCCGAGAAAAAACATGCACTACACTAACGGGACTAATGACCAAAGCAGTTGACGCGCCCGGAAACACGAAAAACCAAACCAAACCAAGCAATTATCGGCTTTTTAAATTCAAAAGGTCCTTTGCAAAATGTCGTCTGACAAGCAGTTGCGATTAAATAACTCATTTTCATCAGTGGATGACGATTTCAACACATACTTTCTTTTTTAATTTAAGGTCTCATTAACTACGAGGTCATTAGCGACCACTATTGATTTAACGTTATGGTTATCTGTAGACTGAAAGAAGTGATATGGCGATGATGAGGGGTGAAAGGACGAACACAAATACAAAATGTCTAAGGCGGGACTTGAAACCGCGATCCTTCGCCAGAGATCGCCACGGCACTACTGCCTTAGCGATCTCGACCACGAATCAACACATACTTTTCTGTCAATGTTAAAGATGCTGTGAAGTAACTTGCTAGTTACTCGCGAGTGACGTAAGTACTCGTAATATCTATTACAGATGACCCGCGTATTGACACAACTTTGATGACGAATATATCATGAGATGCGTACAGAAAAAGCGCCCCATTGAAACTTCCGACTTATCTCCCAATCGCCCGTGTTTGCGAGTTGGTGGGTGGGTGGGGGGTGAGGTGAGAAAGCTAGTAGGGCTGTGCAACTGATCCTTGATGCCAACCAGAGGCATGTAATTGACCCCCAATATGTGGCAATCGTGTTCGAAGAACAACTGTCACCGATAGTGAATGCGTGACGTTACCATGGTGAACGGAGGCAGGGAAATTATAACAGTCCGCGACAGAACCAAGGTTCTGGAAGGGTCACAGTTATCAATCAAAATTTTAGTGTATGAACAGCGATTTTTTTTCTACTTGCTTCCGCAAAAAGTAAATCATTAAATCTTTGCCAGGATTCAATTAATTTACACTTCTTTGTATTCAATATAAAAATGCAAAGAAGGGCGAAACCTTTGAAACCTCGTAGTCAGTCAATGTTTGATGTTTTTTGTTTGTTTGTTTCGTCAATGCATTATAAAATGCACATGTATCGTGTGTAGATAGAAATAAAAATATGTTATTAGTTCTTTCATTTTACGAATAAATCTTAACCATAATAATTCCTCAATGACCCCGCATTCCTTTAAATGTAAGTAGTTGCTGATCTGAAAGGTTGTTATCTTGTGTGTTTGTATCCTACTAGAACACATATGAAAAACATTATGTGCATACCTCATTTACAAATGACGTATAGAGAAATAATCTCTTGAGTATTATTCATCGTCACAATAATTCTCGGAAGCAATGTCTATCATGATCATGAACTATAATAAGATATTTCATAAATTATCAAAACGTTTTGTTAAACTTCAACGGTCAAACGATGGATAGAGGAATGTATCTAGACTCTTCTTTGTATCCAGCCATAAATTACTATATAAACGTCATGGAGGATTATCGGAATAATAGTTAATTGATCATGTCCATAAGCTTAAATTTCATTATTAACTAAGTAGAAAAGAACTAGTGGTTATATCAACAATTTAAACAAATACAAAATTACCTTCAAGGAGAAAACCTTGAATCAATCCTTGACTTTTCAACATTTCAAAATAAAATTGGAGAATTTTGCAAAAAAACTAATATTTTTGATGAGATATAAATTAAAATAATTGTGCATATGTTGAACATTTATTACTAGATCATAAAGAAAAGTATATTACAAAGGCAGTCTAATAATGAAATAAAATCTGCAAAACCTATTTATAAAAAATGAGATTTTCATCGAATTGAGTATTAAAGTATTAAAATGTACCCTGTGTAAGATATTGCTAATAACCTCGAGTTGATGTCACAACAAAAAATTAATAAAAACCATTGTAAATGTTCAATTTTCAGAAATATTTTTTAACGATGAAAATTAATTTAGTTAAATATTATGTTCTATTCGAGACTTTGAAACGCAATCAGACCTTTGACGTTAGTATTTTTCACCAGCACGTATAAAATTTACTATTTTTAGTCTCAGTTCATTTCTGAACTCCATAAACACTTGATTCATATGTCATTAAATCATTCAATTCTTCTTCTCTCAACAGTTCTACATTCTGAAGTGACAAGGAAGGTCTCAGAAAGGACTTAAGGACGGAAGATTTCAATGAATTAAAAGAAATATTTATTATTATTTAATGTGTTCATGTAGTATGTAATTTACTTATCAGTTCGATTTGTGAACAATTTTCTTAATGAACAATTTAAAAACAACTAGTCTAAAGGGTAATTTTATTAATCTTTCTACTTGTACTATTTTTTTCATAAGAAATTGTTTAATTTGTTAAGAAATTGTTAAGAAATTTAAACTCAGAGGCCTTTAAAATATGTTTAATTTGTTTATTGATACTATTATTTCATGTTATTATGAAAAATTCACAAATAACGTAACGTAATTTCGTATTTTGAAATATAGTTATCATCAAAACATAGATTGTGAGGGTAACCACACATTTTTTAAAACTATTTATTATTTCTATTATATTGTTGTCAATATGTTGAATAATTGAATACCTTGATATATCAACTTTTGAAATGTGTGTATTGCCTCCATCATTCCCTGAGTGCCCTATATCTTTAACATATCTTTACATTTGGTGCATTTTCAAGGGAAACAAGGTCCCCAAACAAGTTCATGCTTTATAAAAAGTGTCCTTTTCCTACGTAGAATTATAATCGTCTACTATTTCTTAATAACATAAGTTTTAAGACTATCAATACACTAATTGGTGTATGAAAATTTATTTATACATCCCGACAGAACATTTAGAAGCACTCATCTGATCACACCATTATATCTAAAAAAATCTATAATTTAAGTGAATGAAAAAACAATATTAAATATCGTAAATAGCAATTCACTCACGAGAAAAAAGTTATAATAAATAAGTGTTGATAAAAATATCTGTCAATTGCACTCAAGTATGACCCAAATATTTCTCTCTTTCTCTCTCTCTCTCTCTCTCTCTCTCTCTCTCGAGAGAGAGAGAGAGAGAGACAGACAGACAGACAGACAGACAGACAGACAGAGAGAGAGAGACAGGGAGAGATTAAAAAAATAATATACATATTTTTTAAATATATACATATATATTTAAAAAATAAAATTACGATAAGTTATTTCATCGCATTTTGAACAGATATTCCACTGAGAACCAAATCATGTCAGAATCAGTGAGTCCAATATCTTCACTGAGATTTCTTTTCGTAACTCTGTTGGTCCCATTTCCGCCCAATGTTGTTCCTCCGGTGTGGCCCCGCGGGATGGCGTGGCGTGGCGGGGCGGGGCGGGGCGTCGAGGTGGGCGGGGCTGCGCGCGGGTGGTGGGCGATGGGCGATTGGCATCGCCTTCGCGCCGACACGTGCAGCGGACGGAAGTGTTTCCGAGAAGCCGAAGTGGGGGGTCGTGGACCCCTGGCCCAAGGAGCGCGAGAAATCACCACAGAGGCATAGCACTGACAAAAAGGTAAGGGCCAGTACATTTAGCGAAGTAGAAAAAAATCTACCCTTGCTTGGAACGAATAGTTATATCAAATGATAGAAAATATGGGAAAATTTTGGCGTAGTTTTGAAATTAGGTTTCTATGTTTTTTGAGTCGCTGAACACTAATTTAATTTGCTAACAATAACACAGGTTTACTAACAAACATTTTCGGAAAAACACGTTTTTTATGCAAAAAACTGTAAAAGTCGCGACTTTTTTCAGTTCTTTTTTAAATAACTCAAAAGCAATCAATTTTCGAAAATAATGCTCCTATATGAAACAGATAAATTACCTACATTTCATGTCATTAAGCTTTTTTCCTCCAATTAACGGTTTAGCCGTGAAAGCGCCGCGAAAATCGGTGAAATAAGCAAAGCAGATAAAAAACAGGAAATGTCTCACTTTGGACACAATTCAACCCATACAAATGGTCTCGTCGTTAATGTGCAAAATGAGCCTTGATGTTTCAGCGAAAATAGCTCTCCACTTCACCAACCTCACTCGTTAATTCTTATATGTAATTACGTCCAATAGAGTTGTGTGTAAATAAATATGTCGCCGTTTGAATTAGTTTACATTTTATTTGGAAGAAGAAAAGTCGGTAATTAATCATTTAATGAAGAAAATTAATATTTCGGAGGACGATGAACTGCGCCTTCACCGACGCGTATGTTTAGAGAGCACTGGGTTTTCACAAATATCTGCTACATACAAATGGCATTAGCAAGTCTTGTACAACTATAATTCTTGTATATTATATTGTAATACATATAGGAACCAAATTTCAAAACGACACCAAAACGTTCCGCTATTTGCCCTTTTTCAGCACCATTTGATTGAACTAGAATGATTATGTTTATTTATCCATTCACTTTTTAATTTCTCGCATCCTCCTCATATACTATAGAGAAAGTAGTGTCATGCTGTGGCAAAAAAAAAGCTTTTTTTAGAAGAACTCATATTGTGGAGTCCAGATATCCAAAACGAAGATAAATCTTGTTCCAAAAATTATTAAATTACTTCCTCTAAAACGTTGTGTACTCAGAATCCATGTTTGTGTTTCCTTGAGAGCGAAAAATTGGTTTACGGCAAAACATCTGTCCGTCCGTGTGTGAGCAACGCTAGGGGCAAAACCCTTTGCAAGATTTTTACCGAAACTGATACTTCCTGATAGATGATGTCGTGGACCCTTGAATTTGAAATTTTTGACTAAAATATATTTAATTATAAAAATATTTTGATTATTGAGGAGTACTTTACAAGAAGTGTCAACAACCAATTTAAAATTTTCTCACAAAAGGTTCTAATTTTTGGTTGAATATTTTTCTGGAATTAAACAAAAAAAACATATACAATGGTGAATGCCTCGTTTTCGTTAAATTCTCTGAAATTTCGAAAATTACCACTTTCAAAGTTCTTTATTCTTAAATTTTAGAGGTTTTTCTTCAAATTAATATTTTCCCACAATTAGTTCCTTATTTAAAGTCATGTACTATTTTTTTAAAATATTAGTAGTTTTCGCACAATATGTGAGAAGTATTAAAAATACAATTTTCTCAAAATCGATTCCAAAGTGTTTCTTCAAAATTTTGTGCAAATACGGCTAAATTCACTAAATACGATGTCATAAACGTATCGCATTTAGTGTGAGGTGTTATTGATCTGTAATATCCTTAAAGTCGTATTTCAATTCTACTATTAGAAAGTTGTAAAATGAAATATATTAATCTATGGATTAGATTAACAGGCAGACAGGCTGACACTCTTAAGCTTAGGAAAAGTCGCGCACTTTCCGTGGAAGATTTGGTACGGTACAGCTCTCGCATTCACTGATATTGATCGGAGAAACTACGGAAAACTACCGATCAGAGCTACAATTCTCCTCCACGAAGTGGCTGAATTCGACCTAGATATGGCTGGTGTCGCAAATGTCCCTCCGACGGGACTAGGTATTCTGGCTCTGATAATACGGTTATTTTCTAATATTGTCGAATATGAAAATGCAATAAATTCTATTATCAATGTCTAAGAACGCTAACTAATGGTATAAATTTACACTAGTCAGGTACGGGCTGTAAAAATTACGTTCACCCTTAGAAAAGACACAATAGAGGCGGCGCGGCGTATATAAATTGGTGACCAGAAGGAAAATAAGTGCTTAGCCCATAGGTAAATTGGGGACCGACCCAAAGAAGGGCATACCTATATTGAGGACTCACTATCTCAGCCCCTTCCAAATAAAAGTGGAAGGTAACCCTTTATTTTCGAAGAACGTTTTCGTAGCCATTATTTTTAAAATACAATTCCATTCCCAGTTTTTCAGGTTTTTCTTTCTTACTATGATTTGGTTAAAGCTGGTTTTCATTCAATTGAATCACCCGTTGAATGAATTAATTGCGTCGTTTTGTTGCACTAGAACTAGTCCTTTCAAAGGTGGCTGTATTACGCCTTTGTCAATTACATATATAGGAGATGCAAAAAGTTTTTATGGCTTGCACAGATGTGAAGCCGTGAATAACTAACATACTTTAATGAATTGAAATCTACATTGTAATTCGTAATTTTAAAAACTCCGTTCTCGGAGTTCGGGAAAACTGCTATTAGTATTTTTATTAATATTTAATATTTTATAATTACTTCAATATTTTTAATATTTAAATTCCTAAGTTAAATATAACGTTCAGTTACAAATTTTGTTATATCTTACGTACTATATCATTATTTTAATTCACATCATTGGCATATTGCGTAATTGCTTCTTTCGTCCTTTGCTGGAAACGTATGTTGTTGTTTTTTTAACATCTTGAATGCAAACTTATTCGTTCTTATAGTACGAATGACATGAAAACATTAATCTTAAGTATATTTTAGTTAGTACTAATACGTTTTTTTCAACAAGATCTGGTCTTTACCCCGTCATTACGTTCATTAAAAAAATTACAAGTGTGAGAGTAATGTTGATGTTGGTTGGTAACTGTAGCAAATTAAATTATGCATGTTCGTGTTATATTTTATTCACTGCTTTACATTTTCAATCGTTCTATGTTATTTTAATTTATTTTACATTTATTTTATATATAATAACAAAACAAACACAAAAATCAAAATAAATATTAAGTAACCTTACTTACCAGCTTTTTTATGTAAATTAATCGACACAATTATGTGTGGTATATCTTACAAAGATAGTGCTTCGGCCAATGCGATAAAATGTTTAATACGTTCCTCGACTAAATATGAAAGGAATCTTCACTACGTGAGTATTTCTACTTGAGTATTCCTTGTTTTAACTAAACATTGGCTCCAATTTAGATATCCTGGGTGGGGAATAGCGAAAACTACTAATTTTAAGAATAATATCGATTAACAAAGAATTGTAAGCTTTAAATAAAACATATAACAAGATGAAAAGAAATGTATAAGTCGAAATTGTATTTGTTATTTGTTCCATTTGCCCTTTTATATTACTCATTTTAACGTTAGTAAACATTGAGCTGAAAGATGGCCTCTAGTATATTCCTTCAGCTCCTGGATTATATCTATTCTTCAATCAATGCAAACAGTGCGAGACGTATGGTGAATTTTATCTGTATTTTTTCTGACCCTCACCGTAAAACGCACACATTGCATGCTTCGCTGAAAACACACGGAAAGTAGAGAAGTCTTATTAAAACATCGGGCAGACTACAAAATCCTCCCTCCGGGTGGCAATCAGGGCCCGAGGGCAGCTCAATGGAGTCAATCCGAACGTTCGGACGGAAAAATTCCAGAAGCAGTTGCAGCTTTCCTCCACAAACAACATTTGTGTTCTCAACTCTTCTGCATTTAGAATCCACTCTGCTGATAACGTTTCAGCATCCGCTCTTTGTTTCCCCATTTACTTACTGTTTTTCCTTATTGCTTTGGTTGTGGACTTGATTGATCGAAATGTATTCTATGCACTTCCATAAATCGAAAGTGTGTTTATGAATGATCCGATTCCACTTTCGTGTTCGACACCCTGTTGGAAAGAGAAATACTGGGGGAAAACTGCTCAGTGCGGTTGAATTTTCGGACGGTTTTTCCTACTTTCTAATAATACAAAGGGGCTCTGTTAGACTTCATAGATTTATGAATCTGCTACGTTTCCGCATCTGCATTAGTGATGAACGATTAAAATCATGTTTTATTAAAACTTTGGAATATAAAAATTATTTTAGGAAGGTAGAGGTTTTATTGACAGATTAGGGGAATGATGAACTTAAAACATCAGGTGGTATTGAACATATTTATTTTTTACAAAACTGTTTACACTTTACTTTCTGAAGGAGTATTCTTCGTTTTTTACATAATAACACTCAATGTACACACATGAACATATTTTTACGAATAGTCGCAATAAATTAACGACAGCCATTTACATAAATTAAAGCATAATATAAACGGTTTGTAGACAGCAAGTTTCTTGCCGTTTTTAGCAGGAATCAAGTGATGCTACATGGCACAATGGACCTTGAAGATGAGGAGAATTAGTTGTCTGTTTTGCTTCTGAGTCGCTTAAATACTACCTCAAATGCAGACAAAAACCTATTTATGGAGCAGAAAGCAGAGTTTTAAACACGTTTCTGTTTAAGTAGTAAACGAAGAACAAGGAAGATATAACTAATTACTGAGTTTAGAGAAGTATTAGCGTAATAGGTCGGTTGAAATTCAAATTTCAGCATAGCGTAATGACAACTTTGGTGCCGTTTAAACAGAAACGAATTTTAAATACATTTCCCATGACGTCCCATTCAGGCCGTGCAACGAGGAATTAGATAAGTCTCCCTTTTTCAGCGCCTGTACTTTGTAATTATTTTCATTTGAATAAATAATGTGCGTTAACTGAAGATAATTAATATAATTGAGGGGAAAATGAATTTTAAATATTACCCCAACCGCTAAACGGGTAAGGTAATGCTACGCTCCAAGGGTTGCGACGCATAAAAGCATTATGTAAACAGGCTGCAATTTCCTATTTCGAGGCAGGGAGTGCTTTGCCTTCTCGCAGATCTCGTCAGGAGATTAGCTCCCGTGAATCTTCATTTTTCACTGCGACTACGCGCCGGGAAAGAATCGTTCTTTGCCTACGACCCGCGATATCTGCACATTAAGGCGGTTCTCCTCTGATTGACGTTTCACACGTTAAATTCAATATGTGATTGCCATAATTATATTTTTTCTTGACTTCACATGTTTGCTCTATGGAAAAGAAAATAGCACATTTGCATTTGCATTATAGTAACTACAGGAAATGTACAAAGAATACAAGATATTAATTAAAATAACTAAATTCAAAACTTAATCATCTGAAACCATTTGTCTTCTTAATAAAAACATGTTTAACATGTTTAAGATGTGCAGACGCAATGTTAATTGTAGCAATTAGAATAGTGGGATGTTCAGAAAGAATGATTAAACTTTCAAGGTGTTGCTGTAAAATGTTAATCAATGGAGATCCACCTTTGCATGAACGTTTGTGCCAGATTTGTGAGGCAATTTGTTCCTGTTTGTAGCGGAATAACGCTCGAGAAGAATTTACTTGCTACCAACAATCACGACAGTTGAAATTTGTTATAATAGCGTAAATTTGACCTAGGCTATTTTGTAAGATGATATTTACAATTTTATAAAGATCAATGCCATGTTATTATTTATATACAATTCATTTTTCTAATGGGCATTCCAACAAGACTGTTTCCGACACACTTGTTGAAGGAACAAAGTTCCTACTCGCATTTGCACAGATATTAAACACACTGTGCGCGAGTAATCATTATAGTGAAACACCTCGTTTTAATACTGAAGTAAGAGGAATACTGAAGAAAAGTTGCCGTTTGGTAAGTCTATCAAAGTGCAGGGTATTTTCTTTCAGTGCGGTTCTGAAATTCAACAAATGATAGTTACTGTATGTCATTATAATTTTCTTACTTGTAGTGAGATATATAATATACAAGACAGTACCATTTTAATGCAATGTTTTCAATGAATAAACTTGTAGTAAAAACTCAAGCAGCTATCATTTCTTGAATTTCTGTACATGAGGACATTTACTCTTCCGTCTATCTCACTGTCTTCCTCTTCACAACTATGGCACTCAAACGAGGTACAGTTAACTATGTTCGCGTCACGTTGAACGTGTTAATATATTAGTCTCCACATTACACAATTTCACTCTCCTTCACTTACGATCAGCCACTTGCAAAGTTCCAGGAGAGCGAAAATACATATCTTATAGATAGAAAATATGTGGTCACTTTGGTATTCTAGCGCCACTCCGTTAGGACGTAATGGCTGGCGGTCAGTCGTCAGCTTCACAGGCATTTCATACCGAGCTCATTGTGAGAGCAATCAGGAATCAGATCTTTTATTTTCGCGCATCTCATAAGAGAAAGAAAAAGAAACTGGTTTTAAGTTCTCTTAAGGCATTTGTTTACATTGATCCAGTTTACCAGATAACTCTAGAAGTTACAAAGTACGTTCTCGTATAAGCAAGTGGACTCCACGGGCCAGATAGTAACGTAGCCTATCAATACTGCTTTAGCAAAATGACCAGCGAGTTGACTTGGCAATAAACTTACGCCTAGAATTTACAATCAGTGTAAGTTCACAAGTTCTGGTAAACTCACTAATAAAAAAGACTTTACACAATATAAACCAACTTACAGTTTATTTCAGCATATTTTGGTATTATCAAAGAATTTACTATGAATTCACACGATTGTTAATATGTAGATTTAGTAGGTAACGTAATTGTTCCGAAATATATAGCACATATTTTTAATGAATCTATGACAATGAAATTTACTATAATCATTATAAAAATTGTATTTTTGAATGACAGGAAAACATTAACAAGCGCTGATTAAATCATGAACTTGATATGATACTACAAAACATAACATGTATTTTGATGCATCGATGCTTTTGCACCCTTTTCTGATTCCGTTCGGTACAAAACCTGTACTGGCGTTGATAACTGACCCCGCTCAAACCTCTGTTCGTGGAAGGAGGAACTGACACAGGGAACTGCCACTGTGAGCGTCCAGTGCCGCAGAAAGGTGTCACAAGAGCTCTGAGTCCAACCACACACACACGCACTTCACTTGCCCAGGTGCACACTGCAAGAATCTTCGAAATCTATTGGGCACAAGAATCACTTGGACACTGCGTTCATTTCACGCAACCAAGCGTACCTCTCTGGTTCAACCTCATGTCCGGAAGCTCCACCTGCATCTAGGTCGAACCGCGTTGATCGGCAGCGGTCCGCGGACGTGTCAAGGGCGCGAATCTCCGGAGACTTCAACGCGCAAACAAGCGCGCAGCCCATCGGCAGAGGCGGCGAACGCGCGTGTCTGAGCGACTCCAGTCTGCGGTTCCGCGTCTCTTACGCCTCCAGTGCGACACCCTCACGCGACCACTCCCACGCCCCCGGCCCCGCCCCCGGCCCACGGGCCGCGGCCTCAGGTCTCGGAGCCCGAGCTGCAGGAGTCGACGTCGCGCAGGTCGGCGGCGTAGGGGCCGTCGACGGCGTCGCGGTCGGCGGGCGTGGGCGTGGGCGGCGCGGGTGGGGCGGGCGGGGGCGGCTGCGACGCCGGCGGCGCCCCGGGCGACCCCTGCGGCTGCGACTGCGGCTGCGTCGGGGGCGGCGGCGGCTGGGACGAGGGCGGCTGCCCGCCCGCCCCGCCGCCGTTGGATTGCGTCTCCTGCTTCCACTTGTTGACGTGGTGCGAGTTCTTGTTGGAGGCGGCCGCCTGCTGCTGGGCCTTGGCTTCCTCCTCCTGCTGCATTCGCTTGTGCTTCGTGCGACGGTTCTGGAACCACACCTTCACCTGCGGGCCAAAAACACATGCATCTTACAAAGGATTTCTCACATGTTTCCCATCCAATATTACTAAATTATCGAGGGTCTCTGCTAAAAGTGACAAGTCCATACAGTAAGAAAAATTTCAAAAATAATCTACCAGTCTTTTCATGATATCACAGCTTAATGGAATGTTGTGAAGTATGTCGAAATCTGTTCAAGAGTGAGGCAGAGCAAAACTCTAGTTCAGTGGAAGATAATGTGCATCGCCGTGCGGTGTACTGTTGTGTGCAATATTAAGGTATTAATATTATTACTTACTGATACAACATTTATAATCTTAGTTTATTATGCCAATCACTGCCACCAAGTTAGATGCGATTACAGGTTAATTTATATTGTCTTATTTAAACAGACGTGGAATATTTCCGTTTTGTGAAATGTTACGGTATTGCGTTAAAATTAATTAAAACATTGTTTCCAATATCAGCAAAACAATCAATTGTCTTAGAATACTATTCTAATCAGTGTGCACGAAATTTTGCTGCGTGTATTAGGAATTTTCGGAAAAAGTATTCAGTGATGTCATAGAAGAACATTTAGGTTGTTTTTATTACGACCTTTTTTGAACGAATATTATTGTAATACAAATCGAATCAAACCGCTTGTGAACTTCTTCATAAAGTTTAAAATAATTCAACCATCATGAAATACTAATATTCAATATAGTGAACAGCAGCAAATCTGTTAACTTCTTCAGCTAACTTCTGGCCGCAAGGATTACATTCGGTACTATAGTTGAGAGTATAACGTGGAAAATAGAGTTGTCTTAAATGTTCGTGTTGTTAAACTAAGTCAACGTAGGAGTCGCATTTATTGTGACTGGCGACACTATTCGGCTGACGCAATCTTCCCGAGATGTCAGTATAACGTACTGCATCATATTGCGTCTCTCAGGGATCATTTTAATCTCAGGGTGACATTTTAATCTCAGTAATTGAAAACTTTAGTCAAACTATATGAGAAAATTAAGTATTCACGTTTAAAATGTACACTTATGTGACGCGAATTAAACGTCTGAATCTGTTACATCAAACATTTCAATTAAATTTCAAATAATAGAAAGTAATAATTCCCTCAGATCCATATTAGTATCGTATAATCAAGGTACATGAGTATTCTTTCTAGAAAGTAATAACCTCGACATTTGAACTTCTTGCAAACAATTGCAGTCAGTTCTTATTGAAATAATTTACTTCAGAAAACGTGGCATTCATATTACGTATTCAAATCAAAACAATTTTCTCTTTGCTGAAACATTTCACAACAACGCTTTTACAATGGTTATTTCACGCTCGAGGCTACAAAGCATAAATAGATCTTCACCCTCCAGCAGCCAATAAGAGCGGTGCGTCGAATATAAAGGGACTGGTTTCGAAGCCAGTTGAGTCACAGAGCAGGTTGCCAATGTATTTGCGGCGTGTTTCTAGTCTTAACGCGCAATACATTGTGCATAATCGTGATGGGTGGTCTGAATCGGAGAATAAACAAATTTTCGATTCGGATGAATTTTACACAAAGAACGAAAATCTTTCAAGACGAGTAGATATAATGAAAAATTGTCTTTTGGATGAGTATGACGTCATTCATTCCACGTCATTTTACTATTTGAAAGGAAATTAGATGTGTGTGGTGTTTTTTTAATGGATCAGATAGTGCCACTGTGTCATTTTCCAGACAGTATATGACCAGTTTCAATATTGTGACTGTCTATATCAGACTTTCCAGTTACCAGACTCCAGTTACTTTCATGGCGCTATGTAAAGAATCGGGAGCTCCTTATAGAAAATAAATGTCACTGAATTTGTTCAAAATGTACGTAGAGTCATATTTTCTTGTACTCAGAAGTTACTTCATCGTAAACATATTCTAGAAACCGGAATATACACTAACATCAATACTGTTATACTCAACCTAGAACATTTGGTAAACGTCGCATCGCAGTTTCCGCCGATCAATTGAGAAAAAACTGAGATGACATCTCGCTGTACTTTTTTCTAGCATTTCTCCTCGCCCCCAAACAATCACTGATCTCAAGTGTTGCTATTTTTATGGAAATAAACAAATATTTAATTAAGCTATACATTGTTCAGCGTCATTGACGTTTCTCCTAGCGATCGGCATGCACTGACAAAAATTACGTTAAATTTAATGTAGATTTAATGTACGGCTGTACATGAGTTCTAATGTACCTTGTACATTAAATGGAGATGAATGTACCTATACATTGAATTTAATGCTTAAATTAAAATCAATGTAGATTTAATGTACGGCCGTTTAACATGACGTAGATAAATATGTTCTGTTAGATAATGAATGAAAACCCTTGTGGAATATCTCCAATCCAATTCTCGAAACAATGACACATCAAAAGAAATGGATGAAATGCTTTGCTCTTTATGTCTGCCAAACATGAACCTAACCTCATTATTGCGAAAGGAATGTGGAGATTCTTTTACAAAAATCTACCAACTGATCTCCCGACAAGAATGGTAGTGTAGTGCATGTTAGTGTAAGTGTGTGTGTGTGTGTGTAAGGGGAGAGGATAGGACAAGGTAAGGGAAAGATCGTGCGCAGTCCGTGGCCGTTTCTTAGGGGTACCACTCCGGCATTCGCCTAGTGTTGACCGAAGAAACCATGAAAAACTACCGATCAGAGCAGCCAGCCCCTAGTATTCGCGTCCAGACAGCAGATGAATTCGACCTAGCTATGTAGCTAGTGTCGAAAATCCTGCCACTGTGGGGACTGGAACTCAGTCGAACGCGCTACAGCGACATCAATTGATGGCCTGAGCCACCTCGCCCGGTCGTTTTTCACAGAACGTCGAAGAGCTTCGATCCCGGATGCACGTCGCCTCCGCCCACGCCCTCAGACGCGCTCCACCCCGCACGACACACACGGCCCCGAGGAAGGCGTTTCAACCACATCGCAACCATCTTTAACCTCTCAGCCTCCAGCGGACGCACCAACTTCTATTGCGCATTTCCACAAGCTTTATTACACCAGTAAACGATTTCCATCCCACAGGTTGTAAACTTCTATACTCCTTGACAATTTCTTTACAAATATTTCTCTCTTTACAAATTAAGTTGTGACCATTACGTTGGACAGCCTTGACAAATATGTTTACGCATATTTACGTTTTTATATTTTCACACATCCAATTCACAAAATGGCGATTTCTCGTAAACTGTTCACACTTTCTATAAGTTACGAATTTCTATTACACAAGTTAAGTGGGTGAGTGATATAATACTCATAAGAAGCGTGTACATCCAAGGTATTCACTTTTATGGGTTGAGTTTCTGACTCTCAAAAATTATGTCTCATTTGTGGTCACTGAGGTACACCAAAGGAATACAATGAGTTATTTCACGTTTTCGGATAATCACCTTCGTGATGTAATTTTCAATATTTTTACAAAGCCGACAATCTTATTTTCTTAAAAGACATGTTTTTGTCTTTGTCATACACTATCGTTTCAGAATTGAATTTCTACCAATACCCGCTTCACTAGTACAATTGTTCGCATGCACGCCCGAAGAGTTCCATGATGCGTGATCATTTGCGGCAAGGGTAACTCTTACCAGAGCACGGTCCTACCCTTTAAAGAAGAAATTGTTATACCCAGAAGAAAATAGGTTAATATTCAAAGCATATTCTTTTCATTTCCCTCACATTTTAGTTTCCGTTTTCATATTTTCTCTATTCCTTGTAATACCGCACCTGATTTGATTATTTCGTGCCGCTAGATTTCTCCTCCAGAGAGCGACTGAATGTGACATGATACTTTCTGAAGAATGACAAGAAAAATCTAAACTCAGTAAAAATATTACAATAATTAATTTATTTAATAATACCGCTAGCAACCAAAAGTTGGATTAATCCCATCATAAAATGACAAATACATACATACATATACATAATTTATAATTAAGAAATTAAAAGCAATATTAATTGATTAATCAAAATAATACTTAAATGTTTTTTTGAGAACGGTCCAAAAAATTATTGATTGAGCCACAAGAGGTTTTCATGTTTTGACACATAATGATCATCAAAAAGAAGATATTACCCTCTACTTTATATTTCTTTCCGCAATAAAATCTGTTTACGAAAAATAAGCTCCGATTACACTAAAAATGAAATCAAAACAAACTTTTTATCGACATATAAGAACATAAAAAATGTTACATCCAAAACAAACCCATCAGCATTTTATAATACGTGCTCTAAGAATATGCACAACAAAGGCAAAAAAGAATAAATTTTTTATTCGACCAGAAACGTCCCAGAAGACGCCAAATCGCTGCGCAATTTTTGAGAGCGTCTTTTCTCAGACGCTAGGGCGCGACGCAAGGCAGGGCGGGGCGGGGCGGAGCGGGGCGGGGCGGCGCAGGGTGGTGGGCGAGGTGGGGCGGAGTGGGGCGGAGCGGGGCGGAGCGGGGCGGAGCGGGGCGGCTGAGCGGGCGGAGCGGGGCGGAGCGGGGTGGAGCGGGGAGAAGCGGGGCGGAGCGGGACGGGGCGGGGCGGCGCGGCGCAGGGCGGCGGGGCGGGGCGGAGCGGGGCGGAGCGGGGCGGAGCGGGCGGAGCGGGGCGGGCCGGGGCGGGGCGGGGAGGGGCGGGTGGGGGAAGCGACGTCGGGGGCGGAGAGAACCGGGTAGAGGAGTCGCGGATCTCTTGCCCGGCCCGCCTCCCTGTGGCACGGGGAGACTCTCCCGCCGTCTTCGCCGTTTACAAACCATTAACCAGCAGAATGATGGAACCGACTTCCGTTCTTTACAGACGCGCCGCCACCGTCGCCGCCGCCGTCTTCTTTTGAGTTTTTTAATCGGAGCTCCGCCATTTTGTTCGCATTCTTCGGCGGCAGCGCATTCGCTCTGTGTGTGTGTGTGTGTGTGTTTCGTGTTTACTTTTTTAAAAACGCTCGGCACGGAAGTCATGACAATGGTGCGACGCTACGGGTTTCGCTGCTTTCTTCGTTTTTAATTTTTTTCTTCTTTTTTTTTTATTCCGATTATGGGCTTCCACACTCTGTGCACACCAACAGAGTCGGTCGAGTGGTCCATTCTGCCCTTTACAGGCGAACTGGTGATCAGCGTCCTTGCAGCTCTGTGAACAGAATGCTTTTTTCTCTCTAATATGTCCAAGCGCTGGCCGCCAAGTAAATCAGATATTGCCAAACGTTGCTCCGAAAACCTTATTGTTTAATGATTTTTCATTGGTCTATGACACATATTCGTACTTCCTTTTACGTCCGAAATTCTTAAAATAACGGCCCCATAGATCGGATTATAAGCGAGCGAAATATTTGGCAAGTTGTGAAGGAAATGTAGAGCATCGCTTGCGTCATGTTTTTGGTTCCTACATCATAAATTCGAGTTGCGGAAATTCTCCGCCAGATAAGGTCTCACATAAGCCTTCACGTCCCTGGAAGTAAAATCTCTGCTTAGCCATCTTTGTATAAGCGCCTTGACATTTTCGAGACACGATTTTCTTTTAACAGAAGAATATTTTGTAAGGGCTGCCGGTTCTTTGGGAGGAGATAAGAATTTTATTCGGGACAGTATGTTACGTTCCACAATATTATTACTCGTATCGTAATTGTTAAATTCTGTGTGTGTGTCTTGAATTTTATCTAGGTGCGAATCTTCTTAATGATTTTGTTGAACTATCAACGCGCTAGATCTGAATTGTTATGGTCGCTTGTGCATGTCACGGTAATGCACAATAATGTAGCTGCCTTCATTATTTTTAACAAAGGGTCATTATGTAATGCATTCAGTGATCGTAGTATGCTAAGCGGAATTATTTTCTGCCTTGTAGCAACTTGTATGCCTGGAATGAGACGCTGTGGCACATTTTGAAGGCTATCTCTACCGCACTTCGTTAAGGAGAAAAGACTCGTCCTATTAATACGACTCTGTCTCATTCAGAGAGATTGAAGCGGAACACGCAGATTCGGCAATCTCATCTGCGTAGTTCAATGATGCATAATCCCTCAGGTAGAACGTTGTTTGCTGCTGCACAGAATGGATCTTATCTTCTCTCCCCCCGCGTTCTCTTAACAAGGCGAAGGTTTTGAGAAAATGCTGGGAATTGTTGCTGCCGAGGTTTAGAATGTGATCGCAACGTTGAAACGCTTAAGACATTACGTTATCAGAGGAACTCTCCCATCAATGAACTGCTGTAACAACAACCGGTTAAGCTCGAATTCGCTACCTTGCTATACATCAGTCTTTCCACGTTTCCTTTCGCTCCTCGTTTACTAAATATTTTAGATTAGTCTTACATTCTTGGTGGCGTATTCAACGCCGGTTTCAGGTTTTGGTGTAATTTGGGATGTAAGTTCTACAATCCATAGTTATATCTTAAACACATTCTATATATAAAACACTCGCGATAACTAAAATTATGCTTTAAAATTGAGAGATGATTCGCATACGATTCGTCTGTAAACAAGTGTGTGCATGCAGTAGCATGCAGCATCGTCAGTAAAATAAGTGGAACATACATTTACAATATCAAATTTCAATGCAACTAAGAGAACATCAGAGAAACGCTGTGAATTATTATTTTACCTTTCCGGCATCTACATAAACTGTTACGACTTAATTCATTCGATAAACGATATTTAAGCCTAATTTTGTAATGAAACAAAAATTAAACAAATATTTTAATCGACACTTTGTCATGTAACTTGCTATGCCTCAAAATGGATGAACCAGGCAATTGCAGTACGTTTAAACTTTTTTATTGTAATGATCTTGCAAAGCACAAATAAAAGTTTTTGTCATGAAAATACCTGTCAGAGGCGCTACCTGGTAAGCTAGTGTAACATCTCTGTAGCAATTGACGGAGACTTTCTTCCGTAAGGGATTAGATACGCGTATTTAACACGTCATCATTTATAGTGTTAACAAATGAAATCGATAATTTGAAGTGAAAGTTTGCAGATGATGACTTGCCAATCAAATTTATGCCCACAATTCGCTCCCCAAGGATCAGACAGACGTAACTACACACACGAAATATTTGGAGTCAGACAAATTCAACACCTTTTCCGTCCTTTTGACTCTAATAAAATACATAGTTTTGTAGATACGTCAACTCCTAACTTCTACAATATCATACGTAGTGATACGTTTGTTTGCTCCTAAGACGCAGGAACGAGTTTTGATTCTGTTCTAGTCCTAAATAAAAAAAATTGCACAAATTAAAGTTACGTCAGTCCGAACCTGAAGAAGCGAATTCATTTTTTAATTGTAAGCAAGAATTGAAATTAAGAGATTAAAGTGAGCATTATTATCGCTTCTTTGCATGATATTACCGAGGTAGAGAAATTAACTTGATATTTCTACATCAAGATCTTGATGAAAATTTATATTTATTACGAAAATTGCAGCATTCCCCTGGGTACTGAACTTCCTGTAGTAACGCTGAGTTCACAGATTCACTAAAGACGTATTGAGAAAATTACATAGTTAAACAATTTTCTTTGATATCGTTCGATGTAATATTTTTTTAAAAATTTGAATTACGTGCTTATATTCTTGTGGAATTCTCGATATTTTATCATATCTCTCACTTCCTTCAGGCAGAATAGTTGGGCGCTCCCGAGATCATATTAATAACGAAAAAAATAATATTTTTTAAAAAAATTTACCTAAAATGAAGAATCACTTTATTCATGGCAGTGAATTCGTATTCTTCAGACGAATAACACGAACTTTAAAATTGTAACATATTTATCAGTGCATTTGTTGTTGTAAGATTACTGTCACTTAATTGTTCTCATTTTTATTTGCTTATTTATTTAAGGTAAAAATACAGCCAAAAATTGTGTTACGTACTATTGGGAGAAACCCAATTTGCATGATTTATTTAGGTCTGAAATCTCTACCCTACCTCATAAACCTATTAAGTTGAATAATGAATACAGTAGCAACGAACGTTTCTGGCAAGAATTGATAAGAAACTTCTCGCACCCTATAATAAAAACTATTTGCAAAGAGAAATCAACAAATGAATCTGAAATATCCGAAATCTGCAGATTTTGGATATATCTCTTATAGTGCACTATGTAGAGAAACAGGCGTACTGCACTAGCACATTGGGAAGTACTATTTAATTAACTCTAGTTCCCACAGGTCTCAAGAAATCAGATACAGAATCTACATTTTCTATTAACTCAATAGCATTTTTTTTCGCTTACAGAGGACGTCATTTAACGACCAGATTTTGGAATGGTTGAAGATGTATTGTAATCGCCTCCTATCACCTCCGCTCAGAAATACGTAATACATCTCTCACCGTGTCCCGTTGCATCAGTTGACAAGAAGCACAATCGACCGAACGTGGTTACCACACGGGAACTGCATCGCCAGCACCAGAAATCTTGAACCCCGTCAGCCGCCACCCGCGCGCATCAACCCCCGTCGTTGCCCCCCGCCCTTCAAAGCCCCCTCCCCCACCCCATCCCCCGCGGCGCCCAGAGGGGGAGAAGGACTCACCCGCCGCAACCCCCGCCGTCCACGACAATAGCCTTCCTGCCCCTGCCAACTCTTTCTCCCTGCTTCCGGTGACAATACATTTATTATTATATCCTTCCTAGGCTTCGTGGAAGATTCGCCTTCCCGAGAAGGGGAAAGAATGAAAGAGAACAATTTGGCTCGGTGACAGCTTAGAAAAATATCCATTACGAGGCTATAAAAAGGAGGCTAAAATTTTTATGGCGATTTTGGGAGCTGTTACACAATTGCTCGGGCGACAAAAACACGGACAGCGAGATATCAAGAAGGAAAGAGAAAATGGAGCAATATCGCCTTAAAGTGATCTAGAGGGAGACGAAAAAAAAAAGGAGAATGAAGAGGGCGCAATGAAGGAATCTAACTTCTTTTTCTTCTTGCTCGCTCGCTCGCTCACTCACTTACTGGCTTCCTTTCTTTCTTTCCGCGGCGCCCACGAGCCAAGCGGGGCTTGACCGAGTGCAACAAAAGTCTCTGGAGGAAGTGGAGCAAATAGACGAAAGATGTTCGCGGAAAGAGCTTGATGATGGTAAGAAAAAGGGGGAGCCGCCATCGCCGCCGCCGTCCGCGATACAGACGCACCAACGGAGAAAAGGACCGCCTCCGAGCAATCTCCTTAATGTGCTATTTCCGTTAAAACTTGATTTTTCTTTTGCGCCACGCGGGAGCTGCTCGTCCCCTCCTTCCCCATCCCCCCTCCCTCCCCCACGAAGTCGCTGCCCCGTTTCCAGAATGATCCTATGCTTCATTTCACGCGTTTTAGACTTCATTTGTTCTTGTATATAGCCCGCGGCCGAGGGGATTATATAACTCAAACGCGGGGACCGGCGGCACTAAGAGAACTCAGCGAAGCACGTCCCTTTTTGCGTAGAAAAGTAGTCTGGAAGTTAGCTTCCCTTATTTTTGGGGGCCGCCGTCCTTCTTTCTTTTTTTCGTTCGTTCGTATCTCCCTCGCGAATACGGGGCCAAGAGTTTTAACATTACGCGCAATTGCTGTATCGTTACATTTTATAGAGCGCCAGTCCGAAGTTGTACAGCAACATCATAACTTGCTCGTTGAGAGCGCAGGGTGGTCTGGGCGGCCCGAGGGAATTTATGAACACAGCCGCATCCAGTTGCGAGAGCGTTATCTGATCAGAGCTCGCGAGCTACGTGGCGTCTTCGCCAGGCGCCAACGATTTCACCCCTCACGACCACTTTGCAATTAATTTAAAAAGCGTATTAGTCAATAATTAGGTGATAGAGGGGAAATTCACGTTTGAAAAAAAAAAGTAAAATGAAGTACTAAAATAATCTTTTATCTGTGTAAAACTAATAACTACAATAACCGAATTAGTTGTACATTTTTGTGCAATATTAACTAAAAATGGAAAATTTGTTTCAACATCAAAATAAAATTAACTAATTTTTAAAACAGATTTGTTCATTTCGAAGCGTATTTGGATTGCGTTCTGGTTTTTGATGTTGATTTAATCAATTACGACATTGCTGACTACAGTGAATTTGTAAACCCTGCTGTCTCTAGGCACTTCTGTAGACTGCACTCCCCCGAAATTTTTATTTAGTAATAATTAAGTTCCAAAAATTATCAATGAAACATTGTGTCACATACTCGTACGTAAAATGGTTTCTGAAATTTCAGCCGTTCCTGGGCAATGTGCCGAGTTTGTCTATCGGAAAATCCACCGCTAAGTGTTGACTTGTGGTCATCACTGCAAACAGGCTCGAGATTTATGTGTATCCTTAGACACCTCCATAGGAGGAAAATCTTTTATAACATACTTATCGCAAAGCATCAGAATCTAATCTCATGATCTCGAATCTAATTACTATATTTCGTCTGCTTCTTGAAGCTACATCATTTTAGCTTAACGAATGTCGGTAAATGTCTTCATTAACACAAAATCGGTGTTCATCAGTTTGATCATTATGTTTTCAGAATTAGTATAACTATCAATCTGGAACAAATAGAGCGAGGTCAAGGCAGTGCATAGGCATTTAAATGGAGTCAGGGGATGCGTGTTAGGAGGCTGATTTATTGCAAAGTTTATTAGACGTAGATCCTGTGTTGAGTATATCAAAGGTCATTGTTGTAATTTAACATTATAGCTCATTTATTGCAATAAGTGAACCATATACTTCTCCTTCTCGCGGACCCTTTGAGAAAGAGACGTAATAGAATCCAATATTCTCGGACCTCTTCTCGTAGAACACTACAAGGCATTGTAAAAGAAGTGTTCGTTCAATTTCAGTGAAACGAAATGCTAGAAAGCAAAAGCCTCGTTCTTAAAATTTGCACACGAAACAGCACGTTTGATATTTTCTTTGTAAAATATTGGTCATGAAAGATCTTTCATTTCAGTCAATTTTCTCTGAAAAAATCTAATCGTACTGCTAAAAATATTTCATTACAAAAGATTTTTAAAATGAAATCGCTTGCTTCATTTCAAGAAACTGTATCATCTAAAGGTAGTTCTGTATTTTTCCAATCAAATTTTCAGTGTACCTACATTCCAAGTGTTTTGTATATTGTTTAACATTCAGTAAGCTTTTTATAAAAATCACTATATTCTCTCCACGGACGCAATAACTTTTAATCGAAAAGAACAAAATATCAAGGAGACATTATTCATTGAGAAGAATAGAACAAGCGACGCGGAAGGTGCATGTAGTCTTAACCAGACGTGAGCATCCTCACAATCGCACAATAATACTCGGTATGTCGACATCACGCAAGCTATAATGCATACTTAATAATTAAACAAATTAATTTATTTACCATACATACAGTACTGAATATTGTCATTGATATTTTCCGTGTACCTACAATACCTTATCTCTTTTGTTTTCACAAATGTCCAAGCACTGGTTTCTAACAGAGAAGCAAATACTTTTAACTGCACCGAACCCAAATTACATTGTAAACGTTGATAAAGTGAGCCATCATTCGCCCCATAGAATACAATAAGCGACAATGAGTCTTCATATAATCATGAGAAAACGTGCACATCATCTCAACATCGCAATTAACATTCAATGACGCATCGAAGGTTCATGCAGTTTTTGCGATCACATTTTTTCTTCAAATTAACAATGTGGTTCATTTATTAGATGTGTTGTGATTTTTTCGTTTATATTTTACCCCTTAGCCAAATTTGATTTTCAAGTAAAGATGGCATTTCATAGGAAATTCCACAGTCGCAATAGAGCCGAACAAAGAGTACATTTCAAACACTGTCATTTGAAAAGCGCCTATTGTCCGCTGCATAGAATTCAATACGACGCACTCTCGGTGCATACAACTATAACTGGACGTGCGCGTCATTTCAATCGCGCAATAAGCGACCAGCGCGCGTGCAAGTAGCGACTAGTAGCCCATGCGCTTACGCAGTCACCCAGGAGCCCATTCGGCGGGCGAGAGGCGATGAGAACCCCCGCGCGAAAACGCCCACCCGAACCACCGCATACCCACCTATAGAAGGATTTTCCTAAAGATGAGCCAGAGCCACAGTTCGCGTAACAAGTGAACATCACATGTAATTCAGAGAAGTATTCCTCCACCGCGACAGCTGTTCAGCCACACCTATTCGTAAAATGTTTATGGCTCCTGTGAAAACATCCCTATGTAGAAGTCTAAGAGTTTCGCTCAGGTATATGCACGTACGCGAGTCTGTGCATTTTTTAAATTTAATTACGTATGTGGAAAATCTCTTGACATGCTCTCACAATCAGTAAAAGAAAACTGCCACGAATGTAAATAGAAAGAAAAATGATTTAAGCCGGAAACACGTGCACCGGTACGCATCTCGCATTCAAGTCTCGGTTTTAAAATAAACATAATATTTATCGCACAAAAAGTAAATTCAATGTAATATATAAAGGAAAACAGAATTTTTACATAAGAGCACATTACACTGCACTTCCTAATTTCAATTATTTCTCGTGGCGCATTATATTTTCGTCGGACAAGGACATCACAAAACGAAGCGTCGAAGCCAGTTACAAGTTAACCAACTGCAAACGAACGAATGCAGGAAGGTAGTCTAATGGGCTCGAGGACACGACCGCAGAACTTTCAGTTAAGTTGCCAGCACTAGCTGTCACTTTGGCTCATCCTTGGGAAAATCGTTCTATACCCACCCGCAGCACTTCTCACACTTCCTATCGCCCGGACCAGCTATCCACCCACCCAACCGCCCACCGCCCACCGCCCACCACCCACCGCCCACCGCCCACCGCCCACCGCCCACCGCCCACCGCCCACCGCCCACCGCCCACCGCCCACCGCCCACCGCCCACCGCCCACCGCCCACCGCCCACCTCCTACCTCCTACCTCCTACCTCCCACCTCCCACCTCCCACCTCCCACCTCCCACCTCCCACCTCCCACCTCCCACCTCCCACCTCCCATCCCACCGCCCTCTTCCCACTACCGAATCTCCACCGAGTACCGCCCATCTACCCAAGCAACCGATCGCCGCCCGCTCACCACCATCTTCAATCACCCGCCACCCTTCACCCACCTCCTACTACCCAACCCGCTCTGATCGCTGACACCCACACATCCAAACGGCCGCCGCTCATCTCCCTCTGCCCTTCTCCCGCCGCCAATCGCCCATCCCCCCTGCGCAGTGCCCGCCGTTCCACTAAGGCACTTCCCAGCGCTTCCGTCGCGCCGCCCGCGAAGCGCCCGCCCCTGCGTGCGCGGGAGGCCCCGAGCGGAGGAACTCCGTTGTGGCGAGGGCACGCCCCTCCACGCAGCACGCGGCAGTTGAACGCCATCTGCAAACGCACTGCGTGAAATGATACCCCCTGATAAAAACTGTACACATACTTCTGTGCATGACCAATGCTTCTTTGAGCCCATTCAAATAAGTATATCATTGACACCTTGAAAAATTTACTGAGTTCGACAGTAGACGTCATTTATGGAAGTTCGGCATTCCTAGGCGGATTACAAGTGTCAATCTCATAGCTTATCTTAATCTGACTAGAATGAACTTTCATGGGAAAATAATGGCCCCTCTCCTCAAGATTTCAAACTGCCAACTATTTGCTAGAATAGTTATATTAAAATAAAACAAGTAATATACTGTTACAAGAAAAATGGTATTTAATTTTGAAAAAATGTTATATGAACCTATAAATATTATTCAGTCTTTCAAGAGCAGTCAAACACAGACCCTATGTAATTTTTTTCTTTTATTCCTTAATTTGGATTGTTCTCAAATTTTCGAGCTCTTCTTCTTCTTCTTCTTGTTCTTCTTCTTCTTTTTGTTCTTCTACAACTACTTCTTAGTAGGCCATAAGCCTGTTCCATTCCTTGGATTTAAAAACATTCGTGCCATCGTCGCAACGGTCTTCCAGGATATCCTCTTCCCACAGGTCAATTGTCTCTCAAGACTCTTACAATTCTGTCTTCATTCATTCTATCAATGTGTTGATTCCATTCTTTCCTACGTGATATTATCCATTTGGAAATGGGACTAATCCCACATGTTCTTCTAATGTTATAATTTCTTTCTCTATCCAAGAATTTAAAATTTTCCTCTACACACACATTTCTGCCACTTCTAGATGACGTTACATGCTTTTTTGTTTCACCTCGTGTTTTGAGCTCTTTGTTGTTGGAATACCAAAATGACGAACCATTTTTATTTTGTAAATGTCATTTTATTTGACATAGAATATAGGGATGTCAAAAGACGATTGCGAGGGGTCGCTATGTGACAAATAAACAACCGGCGTTAAGGATCATTTTCGTTAGGTTGAAATAGAACAGAATCAGAATAAGCATTGGTTTGAGAGACAAAAGAAAAAGATATAAAATTCGAATGCTTCCGAGTTTTTAGAAGATAATTCATTCGCTCGAGCAACGCGGTGATGAGCGGGTCAGCTCCTGATATATTTTACCAGGTAGAGGAAAGACTTGTATAAAATGAACTATCGTTTTTTTTTATATTAGGATAGAGCGTTCTTGTAAGACGTAAATACGTGTATAGACATCCACCCGAGATGCAAGTGAGGGAAGTCACGGATTATAATAGTATCGCCGGGAGAATTTGGAACCAGATCCCGGACATTAGGCGAGGGCTTTATCCAGAAGCAAGATTCTGCTGCGTCGACGGAGAAGGTTCTACGGGGCGCCATCGAACGAAGAAGTGGAGAGCGCGCGAAGACTCACGAATGAATAACAAGGTTTTATAACTATTGTAATGTAGAGAAAACAGGACATGACCAAATATTGATTCATTTTTGATTATCATTATAATAAATTTTAACTTGTTAAGTTGAAAGAAAGCTGATTATCATTGTTTGTTATGTGCAATCCAGCATTTTAATAAGATTTTTAGATTCCTCGCCACTCCGTATGGATGGCAGATTGAATAATTGGTCGCAGAGTAAGTAGCAACAACTATGAACTTCGAACCCCAATTAACTGAGCTAGCACAACATAATTTTGGAAGGAGAGATATTTAAATTACGCATGAATCATTAGGTTTCAAGTGTAACCTTTCCCTGCCGCCCAAATTACATTTATCAGTAATAATTATGTTTCAAAATGCCCCTCCAAGTGAGGCCCTTTTTTAAATAGAAAGACGTAGCTTGTTTCAAATTGGCACCAGTCAACGTCGGGCATGTTTCAGTTGTTTAATTATATTTCCTTCATTTCCATTTTCATTATTTTACTACATTATTGTATTGGCCACCTCGCTATTTAATTTTACTTAGCGTTCACTTGAGTATCTCTTTCTACCCAGCGCTCGTGCGGCTATCGGCGCCGCCGCCTCCGCCGCCGTCGCTCTCGCCAAGTCGCCTCTGCGAGGGCGTGGACGGCGCGCGCTCGTCCCTCGGCTCCTCGAAAAACGCTTCACGTCCCCGCGTGCCATGCGCAAACAACTTACATGCGCGTTCCTGCCGCCGGTCATAATTTAAATGGCTGTTTGGACAATGCGGCAATAGAATCGTTAATTCCGGGAAGAGAAAGGCGGAGGAGCAACGATCGTGAGGAATCTCCCCGGGCGGGTGATGGACGATATTGTTCGTTGAATTGTCGTGCGCGCGGGCAGGCCTTTCTCTGCGGATGTGTGCTGGGGGGCTAACGAACAAAGGCGCGGTGGGAAACAGACGGGACGCGGCGGTCGACGTGCGGACGCACACGCCGCGATGCGACTTCAGTGCTCTCTAAATGCGACGCGATGCGACTTCAATGCTCTCTAAATGGACTTCGTCGGACGAGGTGACCCAGAGAGACCCTTTCAACTTCGGTTGCTTGCGGTTTATTTGCAAGGAAGGCCTTTCCTTGTTTACTTTTCGTTGGATTGATTGATTGATTGATTTTTTCGTGTTTCCGGGCGCGTCAACTGCTTCGGTCATTAGTCCCGTTAGTGTAGCGCATTTTTTTCTCTGGAGATGGCGGTGATCTTCCCCCGCTGGATGGCGAGATCCGGCGCCAACCTACTGTCGGCTAGTGAGGTTTCCCCCTAACTAGGATTCTCCCACCAGCGGGGCACCACCCCTGTCGGGACAAGCTCCAAACTCCCGACCTGGTCTCCCGGAATATGTGATAGTGTGGTGCATGTTAGTGTAAGTGTGTGTGTAACGGGAGAGGATAGGACAAGGAAGAGGAAGGACAGATCGCGCGCGGTCCGAGGCCCGTTTGGTAGGGAACTGCTCAGGTATTCGCCTGGTGTTGATCGGTTTTCGTTGGAAATGAAGACACTGTATTAAGACCTTCAGTCCCTAAGCTTTTTCGGCCAAACTGGAGGTGAATTATTTTGATGGATAAATGAAACGTACGATGATATGATTGTCTTGTACTGGAATGGATGGCAGGGGAAATGTGATGCCTTGTCCACTAGAAATTCCACAAATGAATCGACGGGAATCGTTCATCGAACTTCTTCCTTTTGTCTACGAAAAAGTGTGTGTGATATTACAATAATAATATCGACAAAACACACCGAAAAATGTCAGTCTCGATCATGCAAAATACAATCCTTTCACTCACTTCATAAATAAATACCAATTTATTGTTTCTCAGCAAGAAATAAATAATTTGCATCATTTTGATACACAGAGACGTTTGTATTTTGTACAAAAATATCATTTACATTTTAAATATGCTCTAAAAGGAAGGGGTGTTCGGCAACCCCCTTGAACCCTCCACAGGATCAGTCACGCCATTCCGCCCATCCCGTCAAGCGCTTAGCTATTTTAATTAATTTCGCGCGTATTTTTGGAAATGCCCGACCCCTTCCCGCGCCTGCCCGTGGCGTGGCGGGGCGTGGCGCGGCGCCGCGTGGGGCGGGGAGCGGCAGGCTGTTTGCGCGAGCTGATCCGCACTAAAAACACGGCGCGGCGCGCGTGTCAATTTATTTCGTGCTTTCAGCGCGATAAAAGTGATCATCGGGATGTATTGGTTCCATTAACCGATAAAGTGAATAGCTAACTGCATGCGACGCAGACCAGCTCGGGGTGATGGGGATGGTGATGGTGATAGGTGGTGGTGACGTGCCGACACCGTCGTACGACAGAACCACAGTCCGCGGGTAGAACGGGGCTGGTGATGCGGCGTTCTAGACCAGTCTCAGAATATGCCCGTGACAGGAGTACGATCATTTAAGACTATTGTAACGTAAGGCTATCGGATTCAAATTCGAAAAAGATTTCAAAACTGAAAGGATATCCATTTCCAAAGAGTTTTAATAGTATCAATTTTGAATACCATTTATTTCAATTCCAAAACGAAAGATTGACTTTTCAAGCACCCCGAAATAGATTGCATAGCTGTTTGAAGTCGATTTCCACTTAAAATTCCTAAATGTATTTTTAAATTGAAATAATATCGATTTTAAAATATATCACATATTTATTTTGAAATTTATTTGGTATGAATTTAGAAATATATAGATTTCGATTTTGAAAGTCAGTTTGATATGGAATTGAAAATCTGTTTGCAATCTCTTTAAAAATTAATATATGTCGATTCAAAATTGACTGATTGTAGATTTCGATGACAATTCGAGATTGATTTCAAAATCGATTTCAAATCGATACAAAAATCGGATGAAAGCTCGATTCAAAAATGTAATTTCAATATTTATCAAAAGACATTTCAAGATCAATCAATTTCAAAATCAAAATAATTGTTTAATACTCAGAGAATTGTAAGAAACGTGCGAAGTTTGGGTGGGAAGATAGTGGTACATAGAGTAGCGCATTTCTTTGCACCTCCGATTCCGCCATTTTATATCGAGATGAACCGAACGGAATTATGGATGAGTTGGGAACCGCAAATCTACTATACTGGAAACTCCCCATAATGCCTTCGGTTGTTCTCCTAACTCCTGAATGCTACTCGGCGGGACTGTTTGGGTGGAAGGATATTAAATGGCGGCGGCCGCTCACGTTGCACTACTCTTTGTATCTAGGGTTGATTGTTAGTGATTCCGGGCGCGTCAACTACTGAGGTCATTAGTCCCATAAGTGGAGTGCATGAGTTTTCATTGGGAGTTGGCGGGGATCTACCATCAGTGGATGGCGAGATCCGGAGCTGACCTACCGTCGACTAGCGGGCTTTTTCCAACCAGATATCTTCCACCAGCGGGGCAAGTTCCCGACCGGTCTCTTGGCATGTGTAGCAGTGTAGTGCATGTTAATGTAAGTGTTTGTTTGTGTGTAAGAGGATAGGACAAGGAAGAGGAAGGTAAGATCGCGCGCGGTCCGTGGCCCGTTTGTTGGGGTACTGCTCCGGCATTCGCCTGGTGTTGATCGGAGAAACCACGGAAAACTACCGCTAGAGTTCTCCTCCAGACAGCGACTGAATTCGACCAAGCTGAAAAGCTAGTGTCAAAAATCCTGCCGTAATCGGGGCTTGAACCCTTGCACCTCCCGGTCAGAGGCACTGCAGTGACATCAGTTGATGCCCTGAGCCACCGCTCCCGGTTTGTATCTAGCGGCTGCATGGTGGCGCCCACCTGGCGCCCTGGCGCGGTTCTCACGCGAGGCGGCGGCGGCGCCGCGAGCGGCTGTTTGCGCAAGTGCGGTGCTCTGCTCCGGCCCCCCGCCCCACCCGCCCCGCCCCACCCGCCCCGCGAGGACGTCGCCGCAGAAGCCCCTAGACGCAGCAGATCGCTCCGATGAAGAAGTTGCTGTGGATCTTTGCGGCGGGAGGCGACGAATCTGGGAAGTGCTGTGACGTCACTTTAATGAGTCTTTTGCTTCGCCCGAGTTCTTAATCCCCCTGAAAGCGTTTCTTGCTCCGTAAATTACGCGTTTTTCTGCTGTCCATGAGGTTCGTGTAAATACTTATTAAAACGTTATATGGCATTAGCAATTATGTTTCATTAACGCTTCTTTTAAACGTGTTCCTCAAAATTCTATGTATTTTAATTGTCTGTTCTCACATTATATTCGTCCACACGAATTACTAAGTAAGTTGCATGATCATATTTACATAATTATTAAAGTGGTGGTAGAACGGTATAAAAGATAATAATTGCAGTAACTACTGACACCTGTTTGCAAAGAACGAAACTGGAATTGTTTTCCTTATGTTAGAGCTGAAATGCGGACACATCTGGCATTATATTACTTCACTAATAGATTATTAATGAAGTGGGGTATGCAATGTGAGTAATATAATAGGGTCAAAACGCATTGTCCATAATCGTTTTGTAAATAAATAAATGAAGTCGGCTTAAATGGGTCTTCGGTGCACGGTACAGTGGGTTTGCGTCTGGCAGCCAGACACCCTGGGACGTGTGCCCAACCTGACGTGGGGGCGCATTGACGGCCGCGTGTGTCGAAATCCGGTGCTCCGTCCGTCCGTCCGTCCGGGTGGGCGGACGCTCGTCCATAACTCCTCACCCCCTTTGTCGTCGCTCGCTATCGTCGCCGCCGGCGCTCTCCGAGGCAGTCCGGGGAGGACGGACAGTGTGAATGCTGCGCTTCGGCGTCTTTGTGAGTATCCTCGGCTCAGTGATTATTTTGACAGCTTCTAAAACAGTTGAGCTACTTCCAAAACCGCGTCGCTTTGCGAAATGAAATTTCCGCCAGCTGATGAATCCTCTTAAATTACTAATTGTTTTCACGCATTTTATAACTTTAGTTTGTTTCAATATTGCCACTTAAAATAATATTATAGACGTAGTTATGCGCACAGGCGGGGGCGGGGGGCGTGGCCCTCTGAAAATTAAGAAAAGAGCCCTTCGTAATAAAGCATTTTATTTCCGTAAGTGTGATGTTGTTTCTGTCGCTATCTTTAGTATCAAGGAAATGGTGGGGATAGTAATTTTGATCTTCATCCTTACGTATTAAACAAATAATAAATACTCCTAAGATATAATTCAAAATATTGACCCTTAATTTCACTCTTACCTCGACAATAGCATGGTACGTGCGCGTCCATATGGACACTCAACACGTAATTTAAATACGGATAATACGTATGTTTACCTAATGTTAAATGAAGATTATTTATGCCTAAAGATGGATCCACACTAGGCACCCGAGCAACGCATGTTTTGTAATAAATTCCCAAGATTTGCCCTGAAAAAAAAGGTTTTTATTAATTTAAAACTGTATATCTTGTTTAGGTCGACTGTGATTGTCAAAAATATAACAAAAGGAAGTTATACAAGCAGGTTAAAAGTGAATAAGATTATCAAATAACTTGAAATATTATTACAATTCAAAAATGAAACTAAAGAATTTCAAATGAATAGAAGAAATGCGTCGATGGTGAGGAATAGATGTAGAGGTGGATCCATTTAGCGCCGAAAATCAATATTTTTTATGTTATAAAATACTAGAAACAATCAAAAAAGTAGTTCGTATTTTGTTATGAAACCTCATCAATTTCCATTGGCAGAGAATGACGGGTTCGTTTAACGTCTAACACATATTCATTACCCAATAATATGACATTCATCACGGATCAATATACTCCCGATTCGTCTTGCATCAATTCATCACGAGTAATTTAATGCAATCGTTCATTGACAGAAATTGAAAAGCAGCCTAATTCTCTCCGTCATGAGCCAAGCTCATCCCCGCGGGTGGAGCCCTGTTAGGCGGGAGGGATGCAGTGGCGACCTTTGCGCTTTCCATCGCTTCCCGGGAGCAACCGGAAGGGCGCGGAGGTAATGGCGCGGCGGAAGACGGCGACGGCGCGGCGCACCTGCGGGCCCGCGAGAGAGCGGCGCTGCAGAGGAGGCTCTGGGCAGGGGTGCCGCAGGGGTCTTCGCAAGACCAGGGCCGAGACGTACTCAGGGTTTCGAGTAAATTTGGCGGTTTTTTTTCCAAATGGTCAATATCAGATGGAGTTTTTTGTCAAAATATTTTATTTTTGAACATTTCGATGTTCGCAGGTTTTACATTGAAATGCATGGAATTGCATTATTTTAAAATCTTCTTATTTATTTATTCTAAACTTTCGTTATTTTAATCTTCATGAGTACACCGCCATCATGTATTTCCTTCATACATTTTTACATTTAAGAACAACAGTAATTGCATTGCACTGGAATTTTGGAAATTCATAGAAATTATTTCGACTTACCACATTTTGTTCTGATGCACTCTGAATGAATTGATTTTGATTATTACTATTTTGTAACTGCATAAAGTGAAACTACAAAAAATTGACGTTTTAGGAGTTCCCGAAAGTATTATGATTGTAATTAGAAGGAAGGATTTTTTCCACAATTTCGTCAAAATAGAAAATTGTTGCATTTCTAGCTTTGAACCATTCTTCTCACGAGCAGTCAATCGTCCAATATAATCATAGATACTCAACCCAAAAATTCAGTATACTACTTCAGAAGGAAATTTATATTATTTTCTCTCCCCACAAATGTACGACGATGATTAAAATGAATATAATTAGGAATAAGTGAATATCAAATGTATTTGTACTCAATTTCTTCGTCATTTTGATTAAATTCGAATATGCACGTGCATATGAGAAACACTGCTGTCAGTTTCGCGACGCTGCAGTCCGCGTGGAGTGGACGCCCCTGCCCAGAGAGGAGTGCCGTGGCGGCGTGGGGCGGGGGGGGCGCAGAGGGGGGGCGACGGTGCCGCCAGCGACGCCGCAGACGCCGCCCGCGTGTTTGTCCAGGGCTCCGGGCGGCGCGGGCGCTATCAACTTGATCCCGGCGAAATTGCGATCATCTCGCCGCCGCCACCTCGCTGTATCAATATTATTTTTCAATCCCCGTGCAGCTGAGCTGGCCCGGCCCACCGCCGCCGCCGCCCACGGCGTCCCGGCGCCCGGCGACGACGCCCTCGCTGATGGCGGCGCGACCGACGCCCGCGCCGCGACGCCCTCCATGCCCTCACCCCCCTCAACGCTCGCGGGGCACTTCACGCCCTCAACGCCCAAATGGCCCCGGCCGCCCTCGACCTCCCCGCCCCGCCCACCGTCCTCACCGATCACATCCACCATCCTCGCCGTCCTTGTAGAACTATTCCTAGTCCTCGCCATCCCCCACGTCCCCGATTCTCCCGTCCGTCGTTTTCGTTGGCCCGCCACCCGCGTCGTCCTCGTCGTCATCGCCGTCATCGCCGTCCTCGTCGTCCTCGTCGTCCTCGTCGTCCTCGTCGTCCTCGTCGTCCTCGTCGTCCTCGTCGTCCTCGTCGTCCTCGTCGTCCTCGTCGTCCTCGTCGTCCTCGTCGTCCTCGTCGTCCTCGTCGTCCTCGTCGTCCTCGTCGTCCTCGTCGTCCTCGTCGTCCTCGTCGTCCTCGCCTTCCTCGTCGCCCCCGTCGCGCTTCCGTCGTCCTAATTGTTCTCTTTGTCTTCGCCGTCCTAGACGCTCTTTTCGTCCCCGTCGACCCTGACGTTCCCGACGCTCCGGTCGCTCTTATTCTTTGTCCTCGCCGTCCACCACGTCGTTCCCGTCCCCCTCTTCGTCCTGGTGCTTGCCGTCCCCCACGCATCGACGCCCCTCAGCGTCGCCGTCACTCCCCACTAATATCTAAAGCATTTGCTTCCGAGATCGATGGCTCTTAAGCCAGTCATACGTTCAGCTATAATCGCTTTTACCATTACTTTCTCCAAGCCTATTCCTTTATACTCTCTATCAGCAAAATCGCGCATTTATTTATGTATTTATTTATTTATTTACGTCAAAAACAGTTTTAAAATGTGTATGACGTGCAATAGGGAGAAGTGAACATTATGCACGTTTTCAAAATTCTGTGATCCCTACACTAAGCCATATACTACTTGAATTTAAGAAGAAAAAAATTGTGAAAAAATCTACAGTTAAAAGCAGTTCATTTCTCCTAGTTCGATATTGATCTATAAACGAAGTAGAACACATATTCATTAGATCTACATTATTCGGTATAGAAGATTATTTATCCATTTACTCAATGTTCCAACACACCGATTAAACACTATACGATAAAATTCAGTTTTCCTTATTCCAAAGATAAACCATTCCCCTTTATTTCCTGCAGCTTCCAGGCGCCATGTCGGGTCCAACACGGGTGCCAGTGGCGCCGCCTGCAGCCCACCCTGTGCGTCGCGACGCCACGTCGAGTAATGGCTGCAAATGGCGGCGGGCGCGTTAATGCATCTAAAGACGGCCGCCGCGGGCGCCCGCGCTCCGCGCCGCTCATTTGTCGGATGATGGCCGCGGGCGACGCCATTTTCTCGACGTTCCTCGTTAATGGAATGCGGGCCTTTTAATCGAGCAGGAAATACGTGAAAAGGCTAATGGAAAACGGATAACCCGTATAATTATGCCGCCTCTTCTGCAATTGAATTACTAAAAATTGAAAATATGAGAATTACTCAAAATCGGGTAATTCTCAGTTTTTATTGCTTCCGAACTTTTGAAGGTATAAATATTTGAGGAATTGTAGGAGATTGTTGGTATTTTATAAAGGTTCAGAATGGCTATTGGGACTGAATACATCAATGTAAATACCATAAGGTAGGGAGCATGTAAAATGTAATTCAAATCAACTTCGTAGCTAATAACATGATCAGAAATGTAGCCCTTAATTTCAGAGGGGCCTTATAATTCAATGATTGCTTTTCTTTTCACGTATTATTTTTTTTTTTCATTTCAGAGAATTCCCTATTTTTTAATAGACGAGTTTTTAACCATAAGAAATTTACGTTAAAAGGTCCATTCACATGTAACCATCACAAGTATGTGATACAATTTATCATTACAATTCTTATTATAATGTGAACTTGAACGACATTGAAATGTAAATTAAGTTCACTCCACAGCAACAATCTCGTTATAATCTCAAATACTTGTCGAACCGTTTCGAATCACCACCGGTACAAAATTGAAATATTACGGCAGTGGGGGAGAAAAAAATTCTTCACGCAAGACGCAAAACTAACCAAACCAAAACGAGGCCTCCCAACAATTTCCAGAGAGGCAACCTTCCAATAACCCCCAATCCCATAACGACTTTTTAAACGAGTTCCCCCCCCCCCCCCCGCGCATGAATAGCCGCGTCCGGCGGCCAAAGGACACGCTTCGAAACCGGACGCGGGTCGTCATTGTCGTTTAATTGGCTGAATTTAGCCCGCGCCGGGGCGCCCCCGGGCGCGAAGGGGCTGTGAAAGGGGCAGCGGGGTGATGGATGTAACGTAATAGGCGCGGGTCTTAGACAAACACCCCGCGCGGCCCGCGACCCGCTCCGTCCCGCCACACAATGTGCCCCTGCCGCGCGGACACGAAGCACGCATGCACGCGTGTTCCTTCCGGCGCATTCACGACCCCGCGTGCGCTGCGCTGAATAGGGCGGCCGCAGCCCCGCGCAGGGCTGCCAACCCCGCGACATGCTCTCCCGACGCACGTTTCGCGAAATTACTTCTTGTGTACGTGGGGCAGTGATTGTTGTGTAGTGCTGTGAAAAAAAGCGATCTACAGATTGCTTTCGAACCTTTTCAGGACCTTCGATGTTGAAACGAGAGATTTTCGTTGAAACGAGATCTTTTAAACGCAATCTGTTCCTCAATATTTGATCTTTACTCATTTCTTGTAAAAGTTTTCAAAATATTATTATATTTTTGCGTAATTTTGAGATATATCATTTGAGGTTTTCAAGTGATGTTTGAAGTGTCAGTAGGATACAAGACGCAACATCTTATTATTACACAACCGTTATGAATAATGCGAGAAAGTATGTGGTATTGAATCATCATAGGTTGATTTTAATTTCGTGTCCAATACAACTGAATTTAACTCTCTCTTTGTTGATTTAATTTTTCGTTCATTGTATGTTTCTTATTTTGCACACAACTACTGGGCAAAGTACTAAGAAGTTCGTGAAGTGCCAAATTTACTTGTTTCGCAAACGTTCCCCTAATTTCATCTCATGTGCATTACTAAAGAATTAATTTCTTTGTTTGTACTTTTCTTTGACCTATCGATGGCATTGCCGACATTGAATGAGGTAAGAAATTCCTTCGACCCTCAGCCTGTTTAAATGTGATACTTCTTACAAATGTTTGTGTAATCATCATTATCAAGTATCTTTTTGCTTAAGTTAATTGAGAGTACGTTTCAAATTACAATTCTAAAAGTAATTTTGAAGAGTATATTTTACTTGCACAAAACAGGTCCAGAAAAAAATTAATATTAGTGAAGATTTTAAACGAGCGGTCCATTATGTTAGTCATGTTTAACGAACTTATTTCATTTTTGTGCGCCAACAATGCAAGTTGGAGAGGGCAGAGAGGCTTATCGCAGAACTGAGATTCCAGCTTGAGCACTGTGACATTTTGAGATATTGACGGAAAACGATTTTGAAAATCAAATCAATAGAATTATTGTTCTCTCACAGAATGACAGTATACGCAGAGGAAGATTTTCAACACTAGTGTCATGTAGTGCTATTAATATCCGAATATCTAAAAATATTTGAAGAGAGAATAACCTCCCGCCATTTTGTTACAAAAATAAATTCTATGTTTCCATTGCCTCCTACTCTTCGTTTAACTCTGTCTTGTAGTAAAGTGTGTTGAACGAACGAGTCTTCCAAACCTCTCGCCGCGTGGTGAATTTCCGCTGCGGTTGGCACCCCTGCAGCCGCCGGCAGAGCCGCGGCGTCGCATCGCCTCGCCTCGCGTCGCGACGCGTCTCGTCGCGGCGCCGCCCTAAGCACGCGCGAGGGCGCGCACCCCTCCGCCGCCATTGGCCTCCCCTCCCCTCGCCCGCGGGGGGGCCGGATCGATTCATCTCCGCATTAAGTGGGGCCGGCGGCGGCGGCGGCGGCGGCAGCGCGGGGTGGGGGATAATCAAAGGCGAGGTCGTTAAGCGTTTTTTGTGTGCTCAAGGGATTAGGGGAGCGCGCGGGCTGGCGGGGCGGCGCGGGGTGATCGTTCCAGCCGGAGGGGAATCCCCTCCCCTCCCCTCGGCCGCCTTTGTGCGGCGCCCCGGCCCGGCAGCCAATCACACGCTAAAAGGGGACGCAATCCCGAAAAGTGATCATCTACTACCGGTGATGCTGCTCGGGGAAAATGATCCCCTCTTCTCTCTCTGTCTCACACTCTCCCGCAGCCGGGCGTATTAGGAGGCTGCCTCGCCCAGCGCCTCGCCCTGCGCCCGCCGCGTCGCCCGCGGGGAAAATGGCGCCGGAGGTGCGAGGAAGCTGGAGACGAAATTACGACGAAGCGGATTTACGACATGTGGAACGATGCCCACCAGCTCACAACGTTCACGTGCACGTTGCACGTTCTGACAGACACCAAGCGCTTGAAACGTAGTGAATGTACTGAATATAGTGTTTTCATTGGTATTGCCTACAAAATTTTACGTTTCTTATTTTTTACCTGGAGTATTTTATTTCGAAAATATTCTTGTGACGTTTCTTTAGTCGTTTTTTTAACAAAAAACCTAGTGTATTTTACAGTATAAAAATATCGAATCTTTAATTTCACGTTCTGACAGACACCAAGCGCTCGAAACGTAGTGAATGTACTGAATATTGTGTTATCATTGGTATTGCCTACAAAATTTTATGTTCATTATTTTTTACCTGGAGTATTTTATTTGGAAAATATTCTTGTGACGTTTCTTTAGTCGTTTCTTTTACAAAAAAGTAGTATATTTTACAGTATAAAAATATCCAATCTTTAATTTTGTATATACAACAAGATCTGATATCTCGAATTCGAGCTGCAAAAGAAAACCTTTGAAATTTTATGTATTTGGATTTATAAGCGCTCGAGGTATCCAACGTAACATCTACAGAGTTTGAATGAAAATATTGAACATCTTGAAGTCCGAATTTCAGAGATATCACTGTGCTAAGTACTTTTCAGGAATTGCTATAAATTGTAAATGCATAGTTCGTACGTTCTTTCTTTTGTTTACATTCTGATTATTAATTTTTACATGTGATTTGCATTTCATCAATAAAAATGGCTTTGGGGGTTGATCTCCTGCCTACGTTTCTATTGCATGACTTATTTTTTGATTCTGTACCCCTGTAGCATGCCGATTCATTCTTACCTTGTCACCATCTTACAATACCTCATAAAAATTAACAGTACATTTTCGCTTGTTTTCGGAACATTCCTCTTTCCTACCTCATGACTCGGACATTTTCTCTCGCCTCTGACATTTTCCACACAAATCAAGTCTGAAAATTGACCAACTCATCCTCTTTCAATGCCTCATATCACTACATTCGCGCGTCTCTTTCGATCGTTTACTTCTTCCGCCTCAGGGGCCCTCATCGAACCCCTTCATTCGCCCCCGCTCACCAACCACGCTTCTTTCCACCACGAGGACTCGACACCGCATGCTGCGACCGAAAAAAATGATGAATGACCGGTAGCGGTAGCTCAGTGCATCAACTGATGTCACTGCAGCGCCTCTGACCGGGAGGTCCTAGGTTCCCACTCCCCACGGCGGCAGGATTTTCGACACTAGCTTTTCAGCTAGGTCGAATTCAGTCGCTGTCTGGAGGAGAATTCTAGCGGCCGGCTGCTCTGATCGGTAGTTTTCCGTGGTTTTTCCGATACCCTGCCGCGATCACGGACCGCGCGCACACTTACACTAACATGCACTACACTACCACATATTCCGGGAGACCGGTCGGGAGCTTAGAGCTTGTCCCGGCTGGGGCGGTGCCCCGCTGGTGGGAGAGTCCTGGTTAGGGGAAACCCCACTAGCCGACGGTAGGTCGGCGCCGGATCTCGCCATCCAGCGGGGGAAGATCACCGCCATCTCCCGCGAAAAAAACATGCACTACACTAACGGGACTAATGACCGAAGCAGTTGACGCGCCCGGAAACACGAAAAAACCAAAACCAAAACCAAACCGAAAAAAATGAGAGACACATACACGCGCGCGCACGCACATACTCACAAATACGGACGCTCAACGCAGCCCCTTGGGTCTTCACTCAGCCGTAATAAACGGTTCGGTATCCGTCATTACACAATATTAAGCCGCACTTGGGAGTCCGGCCGGGAACGCGGTGCGGTCCGGCGCAAAAAAGAAGCGTCCGCGGCCGGCAGGAGCAGGCGCGAGGTGTGGACACGACACGACTCGATCGTCTCGACTCGTTAAAGTTAAGCATTCAGAAGTGCAGCGTCACGGGGAGGGCCCGGCAGAGGAGATGCAGCCGGCGAACGACCGTTACACGCGTTTATTTACTATTCCCGAAAAAACATCCGGGGAGAGAGAGAGAAGGAAAGAGGGAGACATGTAAAAAGATCTAGTCATTGAGCATCGAGATTAGCCACATCGTGACTAAGCCGGGAAAAAAGGGAAAAGTGTGTGTGTGTGTGTGTGTGTGTGTGTGAGAGAGAGAGAGAGAGAGAGAGAGAGAGAGAGAGGAGGGACAGAGGGGAGAGAGAGAGAAGGAAAGAGGGAGACTTATAAAAAGATGTAGTCTTGAGCATCGAGATTAGCCACATCGTGACTAAGCCGGGAAAAAAGGGAAAAGTATGTGTGTGTGTGTGTGTGTATGTGTGTATGAGGGAGAGAGAAAAGGAAAGAGGGAGACATGTAAAAAGATCTAGTCTTGAACATCGAGATTAGCCACATCGTGACTAAGCCGGGAAAAAAGGGAAAAGTGTGTGTGAGTGTGTGTGTGTAAGAGAGAGAGAGAGAGAAAGAAGAAGGGAGAGAGGGGAGAGAGAGAGAAGGAAAGAGGGAGACATGTAAAAAGATCTAGTCTTGAGCATCGAGATTAGACACATCGTGACTAAACCGGGAAAAAATTAAAAAAGTGTGCGTGAGAGAGAGAGGGAGAGAGAAAGAGGTAGCTGGGAGGCTGTGGCTTCAATTTGTTCGCCTGGCAGTAGCTTTTGAAACGTATAAATGTGCCCTATTATCACGGAGTTTGTTGAAGCAACCGGCTCCGGTCTGGAATTCAACTTGGCTTTTTTTGGGCGGCGGAGTGCTCGTGGATGGGTCCGCTTGTTCTGCGGGGCAGTTTTCTCGCTTCTCGCTGTCTATATGCGCGTGTCCTACCTTCAGGTCTCGCCACCTGCTCGCTAAGTGGTGTGTATTTTTATTGAAAACTGTAATTTCGCAGCCGTTTCGTCAGTTGTTTACGGGGTGCGCGCGGTTTGGTCCTCGCGGACGCAAGGAGGATGTTGGTTTTACGCGCGGAGTCTTGACACAAAGGCGTTTAGGGTGCGGTAGTAAAAGAAAGGACAACTGAAATAAAAGATGTCGGTGAGGAATCGTAAAGCATTGCTGCTTAGTAATTTTCTTTGACGCTGAGGCATGTCGAAATGTGTTTGAGAAATCCGTGAAATTTGCAATAACACGGTGAAAATGAAAATTGAGTAGTGTTTTCCTGAGAATTCTCCTGTTTTGTTACTCAGTTTTTGTAGTACTTGTAATTCAAAATAAATTCCATTCGATAGTAAGTTCGTCTGATAGCTAATGTTGATACTGCCACGGTAAAAACGTTATAATGAATCAAGTTTTACATTTAGCCATTTAATGTAAGCCATTTTTTGTTTTTGGGACTTGCTACAAAAGCATTTACCAATCGACAACCGTGAACTGCGTCTGACAAAAGCCTACGAGAAATTTTAACGCTGAGTCAGAATGAAAATTCTGTTCGGGTGTACCTTTAAAGAAACTGCCAACCATTTAATTCAAGTTGCTGGGAACAATGTGCCATAGTTGTGACGCATGTCTTTAAAGAACATTCCGTTTCAATTGCAATGCAAATTCGCGTTGAATAATTCAATTTCTGATGTCTGTGCCAGTAAGAGAAAACGTGATGTCTGAGCCAGAAAGAGTTCATTCATATCATGCTCTGACCTAATCACGAAATAATTTGTGAAAGAATGAACAATGGATCAATTAAGGGTTTTCTCAGCTGTTAAATATTTTCATTTTCATATTGCTTGCTTATATTCCGTCAATCACAAGTTCGATTTGTTTGCTCAGAAATTGTTGTGACAGCATTTGTGATGTATTTCCTGTGACGTATATCAGCGCCATTGCCGGTTCAGTTGATTTATGAATAACTTTAAAGACAGATTTCCTGGTGAAGAACAAGTGAAACCAAAAGTTTGCAAGCTGAGTTTACTCAAACCAATGGAAGAAGTCTCTATTACATCAGTAACGTATTCAATAGCTTCAGTTGTTCATCAGAACTATTTATTACGTTTACGAACTGTTTGTTCGTTAAACATATTTTTTACCTAATTTTTCTGATGTTTTTAGGGCATTTTTAAAGCATTTTAAGAGCATTTTATGATCATTTTTGGCAATGTTTTAGGTCATCAAAATCCGCCCCCTACTAATGACGTAGTGTACTAATTTTATGAGAATTCCATGATCACGGGAGTGAAAATCCAGAGAAAAAGTATATTTGTAAGCCGATTTGCGGTAAAAATAATATCCGAAATATTAAACCGATTAAAAAATTAATCAGCTTTGCTTATTAAGGGATAATACTTTTTAAAAATATCTCTAATAATTTCTTCATCCATTATTTATTTTACGATAGTTCATTATGAAGAAGATATTCTAGTTACATCAATTTGGTTAAAATGTAAATTAGCAGGAAATACATAAAAATAAATACATTTATAATCCATAATAAATTACGGACATAAATGATTTTAACTCATGTAGTGACTCTCTAGAGCACTGAAATATGAAGGTTCTTTTCTATTCATACTTTTTCTGGTCAGTAACGAGCTTGTTTATGATTTAAATGAAGCTTTTAATTATTCATATCACTTTACAAAAAAGTTGTGGTATGAACATTTTTCACTCTGGCATCTAGAATTTTCAATCATATCCAAACCTTCACCGAGGTCTCGTCATCATTGCTGACACAATCACCACCGACGCCGAGACCCCGACTCTCCATCATCAGGCCTGCTCTCTTAATATACGTAGTGCCATAGCCAACGCTATCACACCTGATGCCGCCACCAACACCTCCATTGTCGATATTTCGGCTATCACAATCATCATTAGTGCAATTGCTACTGCTCTATCGTTGATTGATTGATTGATTTTTTTCGTGTTTCCGGGCGCCATTTTATACCATTTTTCTTGTAACAGTATATTACTTGTTTTATTTAAATACTCGTATAACAATTCTAGCAAATTGTTTGCAGTTTGAAATCTTGAGAAGAGGGACCATTATTTTTCTATTGAAGTTCATTCTGGTCAGATTAGGATAAGCTATGAGATTGACACTTGTAATCCGCCTAGGAATGCCAAACTTTCAGAAATGACTTCTACTGTCGATTGATTGATTATTTCGCGTCAACTGCTCTGGTCATTAGTCCCGTTAGTGTAGTGCATGTTCTTTTCTCGGGAGATGGCGGTGATATTCCCTCGCCGGATGGCGAGATGCGGCGCCGACCTACCGTCGACTAGTGGGGTTTGCCCCTAACCAGAACTCTCCCACCAGCGGAGCACCGCCCCTGCCGGGAGAAGCTCTAAGCTCCCGACCGGTCTCCCGGGATATGTGGTAGTGTAGTGCATGTTAGTGTAAGTGTGTGTGTGTGTGTGTGTGTGTGTGTGTGTGTGTGTGTGTGTGTGTGTAAGGGGAGAGGATAGGAGAAGGAAGAGGAAGGTCAGATCGCGCGCTGTCCGTGGCCCGTTTGTTAGGGTACTGCTCCGGCATTCGCCTGGTGTTCATCGGAGAAACCACCGAGAACTACCGATCAGAGCAGCCGGCCGCTAGAATTTTCCTCCAGACAGCGACTGAATTCGACCTAGCTGAAAAGCTGGTGTCGCCGTGGGGACTGGGAACGTAGGACCTCCCGGTCAGAGGCGCTGCAGTGACATCAGCTGATGCACTGATCTACCACTCCCGGTTGGTCTATCGTCACCCTGCTACTCCCATCAACGTCTTGACCGTCGAAATCGTAGTTACGTACGGCAAAGACTACGAAGCACTGTGTAGACGTACAGCATATAAAAAGGCTGGAAGGCGGAGCTTGCCTGGCAAGGCGTATAGGAATCCCTCCTATCGCTTCTCTGCGCCGACTGCCCGTCGACGAGGTGGCGAGCTGGTGGGAGGGTGCAAGAACAGTTGGAGCTTCGCAGCGATAAATGTCACGCGATTGTTGCTCTACGCACGTGGCACAGCCGAGCGCCTAGACCTCGAACTATAGAGCTATTTTCCTAAGGATGAGCCAAAGTGACAGACAGTGCTGGCAATATAACTGAAGGTTCTGTGGTCGTTGTGCCTTGAGCCCATTAGACTCCCTTCCCGCATTCGTCCGTTTGCAGTTGGCTGACTTGTAAATAGCTGTATTAAACTTCAACTTGTGAAAAATGAACTTGTATTAAAAGTGGAATAAAATGTTATGTGTCATTTTAATACCTAATTAGAATGGAAGAATAAAATAGCCTGATAAATATTTTACTCATTTTGTTTAATATTTAGTAGGTCTATACTAACCCTTAAATTTGAAACGTATTGTTTCCAGGTGAGCCGCGGGAAGTTTCGTTTAGGTCAAGGAAACCGTGGACAAAAAAAGTTTTAAAACCCTTGCCCTAAGTTTCTTGCTGCGCCCAGAACCACTAAACACTCCCTCACAACTCGCTCTGTCATCACCATCGCCATCAGCACGCCGATCGCGGTAATCGTCCCGCTCTCCGACACCATCGCCCCGCCCCCGTCGCCCTCGCCGCCCCCGCCGCCTCTGCCATCGCCCCGCGCCGCGCGTGGGACGGCTGACGGCCGGCCGGCCGACCGGCCGACGCCATCTTGGATGCTGGTCGCGGGAGGCGCGCGGCAGCGCCGCGCTGTGGTCCGATTCGGAGCCAAAGGCGGCCAAAAGCTTCCAGCGACGAGCTCTGCCCTCGGAAGCACGACGCCACCGGTAGCGGTAGCTCAGTGCATCAACTGATGTCACTGCAGCGCCTCTAACCGGGAGGTCCTAGGTTCGCGTCCTGACGGCGGCAGGATTTTCGACACTAGCTTTTCAGCTAGGTCGAATTCAGTCGCTGTCTGGAGGATTATTCTACCAGCCGGCTGCTCTGATCGGGAGTTTTCCGTGGTTTCTCCGATCAACACCAGGCGAATGCCGGAGCACTACCGTAACAAACGGGCCACGGACCGTGCGTGATCTTTCCTGCCTCTACCATGTCCTATCCTCACCGTCTTACACACACACACACTTACACTGACATGCACTACACCACCCCATATTCCGGGCTTGTCTCGGCTGGGGCGGTGCCCCGCTGGTGGGAGAGTCCTGTTTAGGGGGAAACCCCGCTAGCCGACGGTAGGTCGGCGCCGGATCTCGCCATCCAGCGGGGAAAGATCACCGCCATCTCCCGAGAAAAAACATGCACTACACTAACGGGACTAATGACCGAAGTAGTTGACGCGCCCGGAAACACGAAAAAATCAATCAATCGGAATCACGACTGGCTTTGAGAAAATTTCACCGGGCGTTTTGAATGTTTGGACGGTGTAATGAGGTAAAATGCATACACAACTTCCAATTTCCATCGTAGAAGAGTTTGTTCCAATCAAGTCATTTGAAATGTAAAAACAGTTTGAAATGTGTTGTAATATATGTGGATTGTGTTGTTGATCTGACAATGGAACAAACAAGTCAAAACATGGTTTGTGACACAAATGCCAGGTAGGACCTTGTCATTCTGACACCGTGGAATATTTTCCGGCCTCGTTGTTCTGGATTCCAGGCTGATTGGGTACCCAAACTCGCTCGATGAAACCCGGCTGTGCGCAGAAGATTTTCAAAGCGTGACAAACCCTCAGTAAGTCACGTCACGCTGTTATGTAAAAGAACTCTAACTAAAACACCCGGAAAAATTAAACCTTAATACAGTTTTCCCCTAATCAGAATCATTATTAACGTAGGTGTACCGATTTTGTAATCATTAGGCTTGACTTCAAAAAATTATTTATCACTTCAAAATAAAAATGTTTGTAAGAAATATAATTGTATTGTTGAAAGTAATTATAAGAAACAAGAGGGAAATGTAAGTTTGTAACATTAACAAATATTGAGAGGTTTGGATTCTCAAATCAGATATATTTTTGCGGGATGTATAAAATTTACCTATGCTCATGCGCCATTTAACGGACAATAAACCAAAACGATGTGAAATGACACCACAGAACTGAACAAATGGCATTGATTTATATTCTTGAATATAAATTAGAGTTTTGAAAACAGTTATTTAGTATCTAGTACACAAAGTGAGTGTTACGAATGAAATGTTAACGCACGAGGCGAGGATAGGATCCGAAATTTTGAAATGAGTACGCCAAAGACACTTTCATACGAATATTATTTTAGCACGAATTCGTGGAAACTTTCACGGGTGTATTTTTGGGATCATTCTCAACATGAACGACGGCAGCCATGTTCATTCATGCTCCAGTGTTTTGTTTCCTTTGTAGTGCCCAGTTGTCATAAACAGTCATGGCTGCTTTGCGGTATGTGTATTGCAGAGACTATTTTGCCATACTTGTCCCGCCAAGGAACACCTCGTATTCAATAAACTTAGAAGGTAGGTTCTTATTTCCACGCACGAGAGCTGAAATATTTTTTTCCGCATTTCGCGTCTTTGGAACAACCGTCCGCGTAGCGTTGACAGCGGTGGCGGCGGCGGCGGCAGCGGCGGCGGCGGCGGCGGCGGCGTGGCGCGGTGCGGCTCAGTCGCATGGCCGCCATTGAAACGTGATATCACCCCCCACCCCACCCCACCCTTCGCGCCTCCCGCGCGCGCTTTTGTTCCCTGCAGCTCGCTTCCGCGCAGCTTAACTAGCGCTCCTCGCCGCTCTTTTGTCAGCGCTCGTGTTCAAATGCTAATTCCGCCGGCGTTTCGCCGCTCCCTAAACAAACATAAAGCTCTTTAATACGCGCGTATTTAAAAAATGAGAGGCGCGCGGGGGTGGCGGGTGCGGGTAGGCGGGGTTTGGCGGAGGTGGGGGGAGGGGTGGCTATGTTGGCGGTGCTGGCGGTGTTGATGGCGGTAGCAGTGTTGGGCACTGGCGGTGTTGTTGGTCTTAGCGTGTTGGTAGTTTTGACTTTTATGCAGTGTTGACAGCAGTAGTGTAGAGCGGAACTGACGAGAACGATGAAGAAAAAACCAAATGTTGTATTAGTAAAATGCGAATTAAAATTATGGATATTGCGACAAACAATACAGTGTTTGTGTATTTTTATAATAAGTGAATGAACCATCCATCAAAATAGTTACAAGAACGTAACATAAACAATAAATAAACATTTACTTCTTACGTATGTTTTCATTTACCTGTACTTTTCAATTCATTTTGCAATATTAAAATTGCCACTCAAGCAATCAAACAATTATACAGCAACACTGAATATGATCTGACATCCGATCTGACTATAAGTTCCAAATATTTATTGCACTACGAAAAACACTAAAAATTTTGGAATGAAACGCCTACTGCTGAATGCCATTCGCTTTCCATCAAACTCCTCTCAGGGTTGATGCTCCCCTTTGGCCAGCATCATGTACTATCACGGTTTTCGGAACCGCGCCCTCGCCCATTAAATCACACCCTCCCCTTCGCGCCAAGACTTTTTTCGCACCCCCCCCCAACGGGGTTGTTGCTTTACGCGACCGGAGGGAGTCGGGGTTTAGATGACGGCGTCGCCCACATTTTCATTACGTGGAGATGGGAGGCACGCGGGACGCCATCTGGCGACGAGGACGAGGGGGTTGCAGCCCCCCGGGGCACGACCCGCGCGCACGCCACCCGGTGCCCGCCGTTCCCCAAAAATTACCCCCGCTTTAAAATCGAATTACCCGTTTCCATTAATTTGTGCCTCCTAATCGAATCTGGGTCTCGATTTCGCCGGGTCTTCCACAGACCCCGTGGGAACGCGCCGGGGAAGGAAACTCTTCAAGAATCTCGCCGGACGGAGCCGTCTAATTTACGAAATCACAAACCGGAGGTCGTTTCCTTAATGCTGGTGGTGATTATCGGAGATTCTTCCGCTGTCTCATTGAAATTTTCTTACGATGTAGAAATATGCCTCCCGCCCGCGCACCTGTGCGTAGAAAAACCAACAGAGTTCCCGAGTTCCCCTCGCTACCTGTGTGTCCTATTAGGCTGTGTTGATGACGGCGTGCGGATGTGATTATGGGAAAATGGTCGGATCCTGGGAGCATAAAAGTTAAGTCGCTATTTCCGATGGGAGCAGTAGGTGTGGAGGCTCGGAGCGTACTGTGATTGTCGGCTTCGGTGGTTGAGTCGATTGGTAAATTGCAGTGGGTCGGCCGGTGCCACACCCCACAGGCCGTTTTCGTTTAGTTTAACCGCAGTAGTCAAACAGTTTAAATTACAGAATTACTTATCGTTAATAAGTAGAAACCGTCGATAGGCCGTAACGAGGTAGAAATGATCTTTTGTTTAGCGGAGGAAAGATGAAAAATAGATGACTTTGGGGAAGAAATACGTTTTTTCTCTTTACGAAACTAGTATTAAGCGCGATGCACATCACATGTTCATTAGATGGTTAGTTACTTTTAGATGTGAAGTGTTTATGAAAGTTTAGTTACTATCCTTTCATCACGACTCAATAATTAGCTCTGAGATCGATAACGGGAAAAATTGCATTGTTGAAGTTGAATTGTTCAATATGTATGTTTACTAGATACAATATGTATGTTGTACTAGATAAATAAAATGATAAATATGTAATTTTAAGGTGTTTTGTCGGTAATTGTTTGACTTTTATTTTTCATTCGTAATTTTTAAACAAGTTTAATAAGACTCAGACTCAATAAATATTTTCAGACATTTATTTTAATTTTACACACTGTACAAATGTTACAAATTGATCAAAACATTTTAAGGGTTTGGTAACATTTTGAGACAAACCAAAAAATCTAAAGTAAATTTTTGTTTGAATATAAACTGTACAAATATTTAGCTTCAGAAAAACGTTACTAAAACTGTCAACTCAAATAAAATCACATCAACATTCTTTCAGGATTTTCTCCTGATTTCATTGGAACAGAGCATAAAATTGAGTCTTATTTGCTAAAACATTGACAGGAAATTAAAATGCTTACTCTTCACTCTAGGTAAAGAATGGAAATGAAAAAGCGAGAGGGCGTCTCTGGAACCTAAATAATAAGGGAGGGGGGCATCAAATGAAGTTTAGTTTAAGCCATGACTATTTATGTCATTGATTTATTGAAGTCAGGGCACACGCGGAAGAGTACAAAAAGTGAAATTATGTCTCAGTTTCGTAAATTTAATAATTTAGTATGCCAAACTCAGGAAAAGAGAGCAACCACGGAGACATGTTGGCGGCGGCGATAAGAGCAGCAGGGTTGCAAACAATGTCATCTCCGTGTTATTTGCCATTTGTCATCTTATATGTCCCATTATTTGTCATCTTCGTTAGACATAAATACCTGCGAGTTTGAGAGCATCTTCTTCATATTTCTTTCCACTTATTTTTTTAACGTTTTGAAAGGATGACGGGAAAAAATCATTTTGGGTTCATCATTTTATTATTTCACAGCCTTAATGTCACCATCGTATAAACCATAAATATCGTCGTTAAAATACATCCAAAGTCACTGAAAGAATTTTATTTTAAGAATGAAATTATAATAAAACTAGTGACCAGAACGAAACCACACGAAATGTTTTTTCAAAAAGTAGCACGCACACTGCTCCAGAACAACACATATAATACTCTCATATAACTCTAAAATAAATATTTTAACAAAAGCAGTCTTAGCGAATATTGCATAACATAATATACAACGGATACATACAACAACAGTTCCAAAAATAAAATAAAAGTTGCAAATCTATAATGCAATACGTGAGTAGGAATATTTAATGACGGTTGTCATTTTCCTTAGAGCCTTGTTTCGTACAGACAGCTGTGTTGACTCATGCCGAGAGTCTGTACGCGTAGTATGAGAATAGATAGATTAATCCTATCAATTTTTTGCATTTTCAAGTCAAAATCGAAAGTGTTTCATAAGGTTTGGATTGTTTCCGAATTCGAGAATATCTAACGAGATCATAGATAACTCTCATTCGGCCGAAGGCAGCATAGTTTTCTTTCAATTTTCGTACGCTTTGTAAATTAGTAAAATAGATTGCTGGGGGTACTAGAAAATATTCGGAAGGATGTATCTTCCGTTCCGTCTGCCAGAGTTGCCGGGGGAAAAACGCATCATTTACGCAGTTGCGAATTCTCCAAAACACCGCGTATACCGCCGATATACCTAGTAATTCGAAGTGTATAAGAAATATTTAATAAGTTTGATAATCCTATAAGAAGTTATTGAGATTTTGAAAGCTTGAAAAGAGATGCACAAAAGTAACTCTGTTTTGCTACCGAGAGCCAGTCAGTCTTCCGCATCCGTAAGCGCTATGAAGTGCGTTAGAATGAGAAGTTTCAAACAGTTCTAAACGATGTCCAGAGGATTCGCTCGGCGTAGACGAAGGCACCGCATGCCAACTGCGATAACCTAGGGTGCCTCATGTTTCAAGGTTGGGAAGAGGGGAGGATGCGAGTGTGTACGGTCGGTAGGCACCGCAAAATGTTGCGGTGAACAGTCCTTCTCTGGTCGTTCGTACGTCACGCTTCTCTCACGTTTTTGTGAAAATGGAGTGTTTTAATGATCCAGAAGTTAGTGGTTTGTGTAATTGTCTGATAGAACAATTATTAAGGACGCAATTTCACAGTATTAGGATTTCAGAATAGCTCAAAATAAAATACAACGGTAGAGGTAGCTTTCATAAAGTGCGGTACACTTGAAATAATGTTGAGGATTCGCCACTGCTTCCACCTGCCCAGCCGAGAGAGAGGATTCCTCGCATACACGCCTTTCAACTTCTCCTGCGTTTATCTCCCGCTGGCAGCGCCGGTGCTACCGCCTTGTGCCCTATCTCGACAGCGCCAGTGCAGGTGCGGAAGCACACCTCAGTTCCGCTGCTGTACCGCGGCCGCCAACGCAATCGGAGCCTCTCCATCAGCGCGGCGCGGCGCTCGACTGAAGCGCCCGCGTGGCGTAAACGCGTTATTATTGCGGATTCTTCTTCGATGATTGTGTTCAGAAGGGTTAAAACGCTTCTTAGTGGTCAGTTAAAGTACCTCTTTATCGCACGCGATTAATGATATTTTTAACTACCCGTGTGAGCGCCGGCGCTCGACTGAAGCGCCGGCGTGGCGTAAACGCTTTATTATTGCGGATTCATCTTCGATGATTGTATTCAGAAGGGTTAAAACGCTTCTTAGTGGTCAGTTAAAGTACATCTTTATCGCACACGGATAATGATGTTTTAACTACCTGTGTGGGCGCTCTTTGCGGCGGCCCTAAAGTCTACTTGATTTGACCTAACTTAACAGGATATTTTTTTGATTTTGTATTTGACTATAACAAATGCAATAAAACAAAATATGTTTAACGTCATTCATAATTAATTATCTTTAGCCACTTTTCTCAGGGTTGAATATTTTTCAGATCGAGTTAGACAATCTTCAACAAAGATAACGACGATTCGTTGAAAACAAAGAATCAAAAGATAGGCGTTCCTTCTATTTTTCCAACAGACATTTTGAATAAGAAATCAACATCCGCATCTGAGACCACTATTTCTCTTCATTTTTACTTCTAAATTATTGTCCAGATCGTGCAACAACATTCCTGAGCGTAGTATTTTCTACATGTAGAGATGAATTTGATACATTGATTAATACGGGATTGTTTTGAATGGCAAAGTAGATAAATTGACCTCTCTCTATTTAAATACACTCATGTGTGCGCGTTAGCATACAAGTTCTTAGTGAAATGCTTTGTTCCAGTAATCAAAACACAAATAGTAGTACCTTCCAATCGCGCAAAGTAATTGAAGATAGACCATGACAAGTCGCTAGCAAAAATGTCAGAACACAGATTTTTTTAAACAACTAATGAATATTTTAATTTCCATTTAAGCCACACGCACGGGTATTTAATGTATTATTATTCTAGGTATATAACTAAAGAACTGATTATTCCTGTTACTTTATATTTTTCTCTTTACTTACACTTTTTTATTCAAAAGTTCATTTTGCAAGTCCAAAATGAGTTTGTTGTAATTTCCCGTATCCATTATAAACAATAGACAGTATTTTTAGCAACTTAGAAGATGATAATCGAAATGATATAAACACATAAAATGCGTAAAATGTAAATTGAAATAAGACATTTTATTGTTAATGAAGTAAAAATACTTTCGCCAGAAATATGTTACGTGGCTCAATAAAGCTGAACACCCTCGGTGTAGGAGATTGAGAAGTAAGTCATGCGGCGCCTGGCTCGCCCCGCAGTAGCCCCTCACCTAGCATGCACCCTATCGGGCCATCTGCGTGTATGCATAAACGACGAAATTTTTCATCAATGCAGCGCGGCTATTCATCACACCGGCGAAAGCCCGTCATCTACGGCGCTCGGCAATTAAATTATTAGCGTGTTAGTGTCCATCACGGGGGCGACGCGCGTTTCCGGAAAGCTATCGCCCGGCATCGCCCCTAGCATCGCCCTCGGCTCGCCCCCCCCCCCCACTCGCCCCCGCCCGCCCGCACGCCATCTCGGTCCCCCGACGGGTGGGAACGCTGTGATCGACGTTGAATTCCTTCGGCATTTTGGGTCTGCGAAACCTCTCCTCGGACACTTTTTTTGAGGGGGAGGATACTATTATTGTTTATTTTGTTTTTAGAATAACAGGTAGTCGCTAGCGGCGAGTTTTGCTGCTTGAACAAACGCAGGTTCTCGAGCGTTACTCCCAACCCTTCCGCCTCCCCCACTTAACATATCGCTAAATTGTAATATACGATTTCAATCAACTTTATACCGTATTGTTATGGGGGTTAGAGAACATTTAACTACCCCTGAGATGATTTTAGGACGGTTAATTTACAAGATTTGTCTTAGTTGTTCTTTAAAAAATATTTGTGCACCGTAAAAAACTACTACGTTTTGTGTGTTTCGAGTTCACTTTTTCCGAATTTAATTAAGAAAATACAAGAGGCAGTGTCAAATTGTCCTTAGACATGTGATAAAACTTTTAATTTATTTACCCTGAATACCCCATATATCTTGACCAGGAAAAGGTATTCTAAAAATTTTAAAATTTTACAGAGGTTGAGTTCATGCTATCCGTGTTCTCTTAAATACGCTTTTATTTCAAGTTGGCCATTCACAAGAATGTCTGTGTCCTTCACACGTCCTCATGCATCTCGGTCCCCGATGCTGACAATGCGCCAAGTTCGGCACGGAGTTCCTTTGATACTTAGAACCATTTTTGGACCAAACCTCGAGAATTCGCTATAGAGTTCGTAGCAACCTGAGCGAACGAAACCTCCGATCATCGACTATTGATTCTCCCTAGGATTCTCATCAAGCGACTTTATCATCAATTATCTCGACATGTATTTAGGCAATCTTTAAAATTTTGTACATTTTCTACAATTGAAAACATAATTTTCTGTAAGAAAATATCTGTTAATTGAAAGTATTACAATACCTACTCAATTTATTCTAGGAAAATATCATTTCATGAAATAAGTATTAAGAAAATACCTAAGAGTTTATTCTGTTGATTCTGTGTTGTAAATTATTATTTCAACACGAATAATCATAATATGGCCAACATTTTAATAGAAAATCAGAAAACAACTCCACAGAATAATATTTTTTTGTGTTTGAATAAAACAGCTAACAAAAAATATGCTTAGTGTTTCTAAATAAAATAGAAAAAATATAAGAATGATCAAAATATCATAAGAACTAATGATTTTAATTTTATTATTAAAATTAATTCAATACTAATTCTCAATATATACATAAAAAACGTTAAAGGCAACAATCAAACTAAATAACGTTCAATACGACTGTGTCAACAGAGCTCCTCTAATTTGATAAAAGTGAAGTGCACTTCGTTTCCATAGGGGCAGGGGCGGCCTTTTAACGAGAATGAAAATGTTGTTCGATGATTGTTCTCAGAACATTTTACATGTTTCCTTTCAATTTAATTGAGTGTTATTTGTGGCAGATAACTGACATTCTTGCTTATTTTATTTTTAATTTAATTAATTTAAACTACAGAGATGTATCAAAATCATTAATATTATTTTCCCTATTGCTTTACATATTCAATGAAAGCATTCTATATCCCTTCTGGATCGAAGATGTATGTAGTACTTTCTTCTACAGCAGAGTAGTCGCAATGAAACAAGGAAAACCAAGGTTTCATTAATACTCTAATTAGTTCGGACAAAGACATGCATTCTGGCTCAGGATAATATAAGTTATTTTAAAAAAACACGATTCCAGCATAATTGAAGAAAACTGGGACAAATGTGTCATTCATTTGCTTCTTAATCCCAGAATAAGGAAAACTACGTACATGCATAATTCTGAAATGTTAATCAGTATCATCAACACACATCTAAAACAGAGGGATAAAGAATGTTTTCTTAACATCGTGATAATTAATCTCTTAGTTAAGCAAACAAAAGGCAACTTCGTGTCACTGGTGTTATTTAATTTGAATGTGTGTTTCTGAAGAGTGACTTGAGCTTTTTCCTTTCAGCTTAATTTTGAAGCGGAAGTTGTCTGTTTTAATAAGGACAGTATCTAGTCTCCGAGACTTATCTGTCGGTTTCATCGTCTTTTAGAAATTGCTTATTAATTATATATTTCACATTATATCTTTAATTTATTAAGATATTCTTGTAAATGTGACACGACAACGTACTATATTCCAAATTGTTCAACAAGTTTCTTTCATTTCTTAATTCCCCGTGTCATAAAACAATTACGTTTCAGAATGCTGTGACTGCATATTATAAAAATTGTACTATTCCTTGATCATTTCAACGTAACTTATAGTTCTCTACTTTAAAAATATTCATGTTAATGAACTTAGTTATTGGAATAAGTATGTAATTCACGTTAATGAATAACGTTTTGAAATAAGCTCTCCTTGAAATACATAAAGAGGTTTTTATAATGGATAATATTTTAAATAAAAAAAACACCATCAAAAATAGGACTCTGGCGGTAAAAATATAACTTATTCACGAAAGAATTTTCAATTGTAGCCTAAGCGAACTCTTTTTTTGTACATAAACATACTTAACTCTAAAATATTTATATCTATGGAAAAATGTATTGAGTACACTAAGACGATTTCAAATGCTTGGTGGTATGAGTTTATGTTATTTAATCACTTTTATGTTTTGTACCCATTCATTTTTTAATATTAATTGTATAATTTTGCTAAAAACGGCCAATCCAATGAAAATTTTAGCGAAAAAGAGAGCAAATAAATTGTCGACCTAACGATGTGTTGCAAGGTAACGGCTTGCAGTACCGTTGCAATTACTCCAACGCGGTATCCCGCGTCCGTCACTACTTTGGTGCACGCAGCACAGCGTATCGTCAAACGTTAACATCACGTTAACATAACGTTATTGTCAAACGTTAAGGAAATTGATTATTTTTGCGATTATAAGAGATTCAAAACAGAAAAAAACTCAAAGTGAACATTCAAACCAGTGTTAGGTGCACATAGTAACTGCAAACAATATATTCGAAGCAAACATATGTGTTTCATAGCCTTGGCGTTGCACTGATCCCGAGCGCAACGCCCAACACTTGTTTTGCCGCACATCCGACATCCCGATCGTCAACCTTTTAAAAAGGGGCAGATCGAAAGTTTGTATTAGAAGAAAAAGAAATTTGTATTCGATACAGTAAAATAATAAGTTTGCATTAGAAACAAGTAAAAGTAACACTCAAACAAAAGTAACGTGTTAGATACACTCATTAGCAGGAGACGGATATTCGTTTGTTTAGAAGTTTGTATTAGAAGAAAAAGAAATTTGTATTCGATACAGTAAAATAATAAGTTTGTATTAGAAACAGATAAAAAGTAACACTCAAACACGTGTTAGATACACATTAGCAGGAGACGGATATTCGTCGGCGCAATCGCATGTGCCAGGCGGCAGGTGCCGAGGCGGGGGCGGGGGCGCCTCGCCAATCGCCCGTTTAGCTCCCAGCGGCCGAGGTGCGAAACCTCTTTAATAACAGCCATATCGCACGCCAGCGCGCCCCGGGCGGACGCCGTGCCTGCGTGCGTTTCACTCTGGCGCGCGGAGCCGTCGACACGCGTTTCGCACGGCAGTTGGGCGCATGCACCCCACCGCCCCGCCCGCGCCGGGAACAGCGCTCTCTCAGCGGGGAACAAGGAGACTGAATGCATTCTCTATTGTCTGGATTATTGCGTCATGCAAAGACATTCTTCCGTTTTCAGAGCATTGTTTTAATGTACTGCGCCCAACATATCCCGTATATTGCAATATCTTCCAATAATAGTGGTGTAAACATGTGTTACGGATGTAAACTCAGTCAAATAATAAAAGAAATTTTAAAATAAAAGTAAGTTTGGGAATGGCTGGTCCATACACCTGTCACACTTTGGCTATCCGCCGTCTTGCCATCCTCTCCTCCCCGCCATCTTCCCTTCACCGCTCACACACCGTTTCCATTCCACCCAAACTCCTTCGAACGGCCATTTTCTTACTTTAAGACTCTCAAAATAAATTTTAAAAAATATTCTCATAAATTAACAATAATGTAATAATAGCAGTTATAATAAAAGAAGAAGATTCACCACCTCGCCACCATTTATCCGCTGTCTCCCATCCAACCTCTCGCCGTCATTTGCCATCCTTTCACCGTCCTTGCGCCGTCCACCCATCGTCCACTCGCCATTGTCCCGTCCACTCACGGACCCCTCCCCCCACATGTCTTCCATCCGCTCTCCGTTCCCCTTTCACCCTCCTCCCACCTGCCGTCCACTGCCCGTCTACTGCCAGTCCATTGCCCGTCCGCTGCCCGTCCACTGCCCGATCACTGACCGTCCACTGCCCGTCCACTGCCCGACAACTGCCCGATAACTGTATTCCACTGCCCGTCCACTGCCCTCCACTGCCCTCCGCTGCCCTCCATTGACCGTCCACTGCCCTCCACTGCCCGTCCACTGCCCGTCCACTGCCCGTCCACTGGCCGCGAGCCCTCTCTCTCCGCCGGCCGGGAGGCGTCCAATACCGCCTAATGCGCGCTGTTATTGCGGCGCGGTCGCGCCATTACCCGACCAGCGGCGGCCGGGGGCGTTTTTGCAGACGCGGCTATTAGACGGCGCGACCGCTGGGGGCGGTGGGGGCGGCGGCGGTGGCAGGCGCCGCCACCGAACCGCACGGGAGTCGTCGCCCGCCTTCTTTTTTGGAGCACTAACCCCACCGCCACCGCCACCGCCGACAACGACATCGCTACCATCAGTGGCCTCTGCCCCCGGCCCCGACGCACAGTGCCAAACGGCCCGCCGCCAAGAGGGCGAAAACTTACGTTGCGTTGCGAAGGGGACTAATCTTCAAGGCAGTTGAGGATAGAGTCTCATGAGCTGAAGTAAAGCGTGGTTAATTTCGAATTAACATTGAAATATCTTCCTCTGAAGGCGATGATGAATGAAATGGATTAAGACGCAACGTATTCTTTCGTAATTTTAGTACGAAAAAGTTTTTCCAAGTTTTGTGTCATACTGAACTAACTATGGAATTAAAAGAAACATTATTCATTAAGTTAAAAAGTGATGCCTGTGAAAAGTGTGGAAAATGTGAAAAGTGATGCTCATACGCGTTGTTTCCCCAGTCAGCGCCCGCAAGCACCCGCATACGTGCATTATTCCAGAGATAAAAGCGAAACGCATGTTTTGTAACCCATGCGTTTAAAAACTCCACGCGTTGTAGGTAAACAATTGTGTTTACCTACGAGCACATGGTGTATTTTTAATGTAACACATTTTGGTTACCCGAACTTGTCGCTTAATAATCATATTCAACGCAAGTTGTTTTTTTGGAGGGGGGGGGGCTTACATTAGTAAAATTTTGTTCCTGCAAGCAAGCACAAATACTTGAGTTTAATAATTGACAAGACTGAAATTCACAGTGCGGCGTTTGAAAACTAATTTCGGCCGCTTCCACCGAGGGAATTCCTCACTGCGCGACGCTGCATCCACCGTGCAGACTCCGCGCCCACTTTTTGTCTCCGAAACGAGCCGTGTCGGGCGTAATGAAGCTTGAGAAATCCCGGGCAAAACGCTGCCGTCCAGGGAATTTTCCCTTAAGCACCGCGTGACCCCGCGCCCCCCTTCCGCCCCACTCGCCCACGCCTCCCTCCGCGTCTTAACGACACCCATGGGCCCCTCGAATGACTCCCGTCTTCCATCCCTCACGCGCTTTGCTTCCCCACTCACCCGCACGCTCTCGTACGCTCGCTGAGTCGCCCGCACGCTCGCCGGCATGTCCGCCCGCACGCCCCCCGCCCGCACGCTCGCCCGTTGGATTCCCCGTCCGCTGGCCCGCACGCCCTTGCACTCTCAACCGCCATCGCCGATTCAGCCACGAACCCATCCTCTTTCTACTATCATTCTCCGATTCCCTTGTCTTCAAACCCCGTGCAAACCCCGTGCACGTCAACTGCTTTGGTCATTAGTCCCGTTAGTGTAGTGCATGTTTTTTTCGGGAGATGGCGGTAATCTTCCCCCGCTGGATGGCGAGATCCGGCGTCGACCTACTATCGGCTAGTGGGATTTTCCCCTAACCAGGACACTCCCACCTGCGGGGCATCGCCCCAGCCGGGACAAGCCCTAAATTCCCGGCCGGTCTCCCGGAATATGTGGTAATGTAGTGCATGTTAGTGTGTGTAAAGGGAGAGGATGGGACAAGGAAGATGAAGGAAAGATCGCGCGCGGTCCGTGGCCCGTTTGGTAAGGTAGTGCTCCGGCATTCGCCTGGTGTTGATCGGAGAAACCACGTTGAACTACCGATCAGAGCGGCCGGCGCTAGAATTCTCCTTCAGACAGCGACTGAATTCGACCTAGCTGAAACGCTAGTGTCGAAAATCATGCCGCCGTGAGGAGTGGGAACCTAGGACCTCCCGGTCAAAGGCGCTGCAGTGACATCAGTTCATGCACTGAGCCACCGCTCCCTGTAAAAACCCGTGCTCCAACCGTCCGAATCTCCCATCGTCCCTCCCACACCACGTCTCTCCCTCTCATCCCTCACATCCTCCGGTCCTCACGAAATCTTCTCCACATCCTTCCGCTCTTACGGCCTGTCCATTCATTTCCTCCCCTTCTCGTCCTACCACACCGCACCGTCCCATCACATCCCCACATCTACCTGCGCTCCTCCTCTACGTCCTTCCCCCGTCCACTGCCCAAAGCCCGCGCTCTGCCCCGAAATCTCGCCCGCCTCCCGCCCACTCACCTCCGACGCCCGCCCGCCCGTCCGAGATGAAGTTGTGCGGAGCGTTTTACGAGGTAACAAGTGAACATGTTTACGGTAATGACGCCCGGGCACCTCGACAAAAATCTACGATTCCCCGCGAGTTCCCGTTGTGGGTGCCCCGCCACCGCCACCGTCTCAAGTTCCACGCCACATTTGGCCCTCAAATGGGCCGTTGGATCCGCACGTCGCGGCGGCTGGCGTCTTAATGCGGGTGTTCCTCAAGGGCGCTTTATGACCGCGCGCGACGCGGCTGGCGGTGCGTAATAAGAGGCTGCCTGCGCCGCGCCCGCACGACCGAAAGAAGTTTCCCGGCCGCTCCCCAAATACGTGACGCGAATGGGGAGGGTTGCGTCTGCGTTGGCGGGAATGGGATTGGGGGGTTTTGTGTTTCACATAGGCGCGGTGGAACCTGGAAGGGTATTTCAGAGATTCATTAACTGTTATTCGTCTGTTTGCGATGGTACCTGATATGTTTGAATAAATAGCTTGCTTAAAGTGAAATTAGTACACATGCAGGACTACCAACGTGAGAGGTATCACGTGTATACTGGGCTTATTTTTTTTCGCAACATTTTCAGGTTGCAAGTTACTCGCAATCAGAGTCGCTAGAATTCTATGCCGGGTTGCGATTTACACACATGTATAACTGTATATACAGTATCAAAGCAATTGTTGAAGTAAAGGGATATATTCTCACACTAATTCCTTACATTCCTATTGTTGCTGCAAAACAATCAACAAGAAATAGCACACAATTGAACAGCTTATTTTCAAACTGTTTCGTTTTCAAGTTTTACTAGTCAATATATTAATAAGACGCCACTCCATCATGCTGCCAAACAATCTATCAATCTGTGCTCTGAAATTGGTTTCTCCTAACTTAACGGTTTCCGAAAACTCTTGACTCCTATCTTGAATTATAAGGCCGAACATGAACACATATTATTAAATTGATATTCATTCCAAGAGTCCAAAAAATGAATGAAGTTTTCGTTTCGGAGGCCAAATTGAGCAAGCGTTCAAGACGCATTTTTCAAATTGACTGTAGTTGTTACACGTATACCGCGTTAATGTCACCGGAGAAAAAATGTAATTATCTATCATCAAATATGGACGCTATTCAAAAACCATTCAATAAAAGAAAATTTCGTAATGTCAAATTAGCGAACTGGATCATTGACAACGTAACATATAATGAAATAGTTTCGAAGAAGATTGAATTTTAATTGTATAATGTTCCTTTCAAATTCTTATTGTCAAAGGAATTAATAAAATAATTGCGCAAAACTTAAAGAATCTCTGAACCCTCTTTTTGATTTGGTGAATTAAAATTTCGTGCTTCTTGCGTCCCCTTTTTTGTGACTACCAGCTCATAAACGAAATTATGGCTACAGTTTGCATTATTTGTCTTTTCCTTTTCTTTCCTTTCCTTTGTTTCGTAGCTCGGTCGGGACGTGCCTAGAAAGTTTATTTAATGTCACCGTTGGTGAACAAAACACGGAGCGGTGGCTATTTTTAGTATTCTTGGGATGCTTTCAAGCTGTACCATTAAACCAAGTTATTATTTCTATCTTTATTTGTCATTTTATGGGGTTAATACTTACATATATAATTTTTCGTATAATGTCTAGCGAGATTAATTGTTAACATTCAAGGCATTTAATTACTTGTACATAAAAGCGAATATTAACGATGTAATTATATATAGAATAAGAAATAAATAAAAATTGTTTAACTGAAAGGAAAAGTCCTTCGGTTCGACATTTTTGTGATACGTAAGCAAGGCAATAAAACAACAAAATTTATTCAGTCGGCAGATTATCTTTTAACGTTGAAATTAAATCATATCGAAGTCTTCATACAAAAACTCTTTGAAGTGCCCTCTCACACAATAAGGAAGTGTTCTTTGTAGTACCACGAATACAGTCTTTCCTGAACGCCATCAAAGGAAATGAACGCTTTAAAAGTTATTGTGTGAGCATTCACACTCTAATAACCAACTGTCATGAAGCAAGACCCGTCATCAATTGGGAAGGAAATTCTCAAAAAAAATTATGTTTGTCGCAACAAAAAGTTGAGCGTGACCGAGCACATGTGACCTATCCTAATTGTTCATGTCAGTAGGCGACACGATGAAGGAGAAGTAATCGTGAAGATTTCATTATTACGAGTTTGAACTCAATTCAAGTTCTTCTATTTTTCTTTTGCGTCTCTTAATTGTACATTAGGCATCTTAAAAAATCTTAATTGTAGGAAATACAAACACAATTTAAAATACACAAAATAAATAATATATTTCATAAATGAAAGCAACGAAATATCAGATTAGCAATCAGAAAAAATCTCTAATATCTAACTCCAACGGAAAAAGTATTTTTTGCTCCATTATTTCTTCAAATAACGCGGTATACAAATATATCGCCGAAATCCTCGTTCAATTTTCCATATTTTATTTTTAATTGAGTCGATCTTGTCCCCAGAACTCCGTATTTTGTAGTTGACAGAATTGTATCCAAACAATTTGGTGTACTATTTTTTCAATATTATGAGAACCCTCCTTTCGTGAATAATTGGTATTTTTTGGATTGAGATGTTTATTTATTCACTTCACTGGTAGCAGTCTTCCTAAATATATGTTGTTTAATAAGGGAAATAATGAGTTATTATCAATAATTTTTAACTTTTAATGCATCTATGTATTTGGTGGAGTTCTAGTGTTAAACGTGTGCGCATAGAAGAATATAATGAGATTAATGATATTAACAGATTGTAGTAAATCGTAAAATAGCGTAAAACACAGAACGAGATTGGTCAACGCAGAACTCAACACATCATCCTACATTTGATTAGTGACTCTGTTGTAGCTAGGCATTTCTATGTTTATGTTGGTTTTTGGCATTGCTTGTTAGTGTTGATTTTAGATGTCGGTAGTTAGTTTTGGTTTTTGGCATTGCTTGTAAATGTTGATATTAGATGTCGGTAGTTAATTCTGTTTTTTGTCAATGCTTAAAAGTGTCGATTTTAGATGTCGGTAGTGTTTTGTTTGTTTTTTTTTTTCAATGCTTGAAAGTGTTTATTTTAGATGTCGGTAGTTATTTTTGTTTTTGGCAATGCTTGAAAGCGTTGATTTTAGATGTCGGTAGTTGGATTTGGTTTTTGGCATTGCTTGTAAGTGTTGATTTTAGATGTCGGTAGTTGGATTTGGTTTTTGGTATTGCTTGAAAGTGTTGATTTTAGATGTCGGTAGTTATTTTTGTTGTTTTTTTTTTGGCAATGCTTGTAAGTGTTGATTTTAGATGTCAGTAGTTATTTTCGTTTTTTGGCAATGCTTGAAAGTGTTGCTTTTAGATGTCGGTAGTTGGATTTGTTTTTTGGCAATGCTTGAAAGTGTTGATTTTAGAGGTCGGTAATTGGATTTGGCTTTTGTAAATTCTTGTAAGAGTTGATTTTAGTAGTTGGTTTTTGTTTTGGGCTGCGTGGTGTCGCTAGCAAGTGCCGGCGGTTGGTTACCTGTGTCTCGGTGAGGCTGAGCGACTGCGCGAGCTGCTTGCGCTCGGCGCCCACCACGTAGTGGTTCTTCTCGAAGGCGTGCTCCAGCTTGAGCAGCTGGCTGGGGCTGAACGCCGTGCGGATGCGCTTGGGCTTGCGGAAGGGCTGCAGCAGGAAGCCAGGGATGTCCGGCCCTACGGCACACCGCACACGCTGCTTCACACACCGGCTCAACCAACAACTCGCTCATGGGGCGTCGTGCTAATGGGACTCGAACCTCCAGTCCTTCAACTGTTCGTGTTGATTTAATTAAGGAAAGGAGTTATTCGTTGGCCTCGACTATATTTCATTGACGAAGCCCCATGAACCAGTTGTATTTGACTATACATCTATGGTAACTTCTTATAGGGAGATTCAAGGTAGTTTTAAAATATTGGAATTGTCCATTTTCTCATATTTTTAAAATATTAAATATTCGAAACTAATCATTTCGAATATTCGACTTTTGAATGACCATACCACCATACCGTATCTTTACAGTATCTCCTTGTCTCAGCGTATTACACATAGTTTTATAGGTTTATGCATTTCTATACTGAAATATGTGTTTCAGGGCAAATATTAGTATTTTCCATAACAACACAATTCACGTTTGCATTTACGAACGTAAGGCATAAACATTAAGGGATTAAAAGGATATTTTTTCACTTAATTACAGTAAAACGCAAACCAGAATGGAAAGTTTTCCTGACAATTATTTCGTATTAGTAGGCTCCTATTTTTGAACTTATTTTTCACAAATATATGGGATTCGAAAATAAGTTTAGTTTCGAGGAAAATAAATTTTTCCTTCCATCTCTATTTAAAAAGGAGTTAATAAAATCCCAAGAAATAATATCAAAACTTTAAATAAAAATAATAAGTATTCTGCTATATTTAAATAAGTTTCTTTTCATATTAATGTATTGCTTTGATATTAATAATATATTACTTTATACTACAAAACATTCATTAATTGAAACACTGGCTCTAAAATGTTCATTTAATTGAAAATGAAAGTTTAATAATACAAAATTCGCAAGCATTTAGAACCATAAAAAATTATAAACATGGAGTCCAAAACACTGTTGATACTGCTTTTGCAACAATTAAACACAGCCGTTCCCTGCAAAGAAACTCGAAGTGCTAGTAACGAAGTGCGAAACCGTTTCCAATAAGTTTTCTATAACTCGGAAACGAAAATATCTAGTTTTTGAAATGTTAATCTCTTGCTTTTTTAAATTTATTATTATTATTATTATTATTATTATTATTATTATTATTATTATTATTATTATTTTGTATCTTTCAACTATTAATAGTTAAATTATTGGGAAGGGATTCTGAAACTCAAGAAAGCGTGCGCAGATGATATTCTCCCACATACGTCACACACAGTTTTTGACTAAATAAATTAATAAATAAATGAAAGTGCACGAAGGCGCGAGGAAACAAGCGAAGGCGGCGCCGCGGCGGGCGCGAGGCTGCGCGTGCGCAGAAGGAGCCGGCCGGCCGCGCCTGCGCCGAGGCGCCCGCCGCCGCCGTAGGCCTAAATCCCGGCGCCGCGGCGCCGCGCACCGTGCCGCGCCACCCAGCCGCGCACCGTCACTTCGCGCAGGGCTTTCCAGAGGGGCGTGGCCAATTGAATCGTTTGTTTCAGAAACCCGTCAAACGCCAAATTTCTCTTTTCGAGAAAACTGAGGAAAGTGAATGTTCTTGGCTGTCCGGAAGACGCCACGTCCAAGGCATAGGTGCCGACGTTTCGGCCGCCATTCTGCGACCTTCCTCAGGGCGTCATTCCTAGGATGGCATGGTCAGGATTACGCCCTGAGGAAGGTCGCAGAATGGCGGCCGAAACGTCGGCACCTGTGCCTTGGACGCGGCGTCTTCCGGACATCCAAGAACAATCGGACTCCGGCTGGGGAAGCCTGTGCTCTCACTTGAGAAAAAGTGTCTCATATTTCTGATTTCAAAATATTTTTTAATATGAAAGTAGTTCATGAAAATTTTTCAGGTAAATATGCACTGAATGATGTGACTATCCTCATGGAACAATATTCGACTGCTAAATGGCTTTTTAGATTTTGGAGTTTGATGGGTTTCTGAAATAAAAGATTTAATTTTAGTTATGGCTTTAAACACTTCAGCAAGAGCATTTCAAGGAAGTTTGGTTCTCGCGTTTTCTTCTAATATTGTTCGTTTACAAGTATCCTCAATTTTGTTGTCTTCTTAATCTTCAACAATAATGTTCTAATATTATTCTTATAATGTTCTAACGTTATTTTTGGTGTAGACTTCTGAAGAATACCAAGGAAGTACGAGTGGTGGACTTTCTTTCTGCTATTTCATTATATTGTTAATGTCTCTGTAATATTTACTGATTATTTCTCCTAAAAAATAAATTGTAAATATTTGTTTCTTTAAAAAAAGTTCATGGATGTGTATTACACTAATGAAATAGATGTCTATTTATATTTATAGTACATATAGATGTAAGCAAATTTATTAACGATAGAAATAAAAATGATTTAGAAACCTCATTTCGTCCGTTTTCATTGTATTATTGGAATTACATAAGCCATGCAACATTTCTTCACTTTTTCATACAGTATATACATCATATATTATTAATGATTCAAACAATGAAACAAAAAACTATATTATTAAACCTAAATAAAAAGACTGAAGAATTCTAAATTACATTACATATGGTTTTAAGACTACTGTTTAGACATTCTCATTGCTAAGTTTCCGTATTTGTTTAACATTCGAACTCATACCATAGGATGGGATGCCCTAAAATTTTCTGGGGTTATTTTTTTATAAATTGGTAATGGTGCAACATCCACGGTGTTAGTTGGTCAAGCATTCGAGTGTGTGGCCGCCCTAGCAGACTTTCCGCTACAATCCGTGGATTTAGGGATGTTTTATCGGAGAAAACAAATCTGCCCAGAAATAGTCGGAGATGGCGGAAAATATAGTGGATTTTACAGTACTATTTGGGATTATCGGAGAAATTCATGAAAATACGAAAATTGCATCAACATTATTGGCAATGTTGGTAACACACTCGAGAGCAGAAGTTGGCAAAATTATCACCCAGCGGAACACTTTAAATAGGGTCAGAAATGTGTGTAAAGAAGTCGCCAATGGTTAATGCTATATTGACCATTGATGATTTAATGTAAGCACGATTGGTGAATGTACTCACAATTTCACCTTCAAGAAAAGGAAGGAACTCAAATGAAGTTGGTTACTGATTATCAATTCTGAATAAGAATTATATATTAAAAATTATCATTTTCATTCAAATAAATTATCAGATAATGTATTTAGTTATTAAAAATGTCGTATGCTTAAAATAAGGTTTGTCATTTTACTTTAAATTCAAATTATTCTGGCGGGAAATGACACGATGGCCCTTCTAACATTCTTGTATGGCTCTAGCAAAATTCTGAGGTTAAACTGAAAATAATGGAATTCCTTGTAAAAACGTATTTCCATTTTGCGGCTATTCCTGCGAGTCATTCTACTTAACCATTATAGCTATTAACATACCTAGAAATGTTGAGTGTTATTACTGCTGAGGCCAAAAGTTAAAAATCGAGGCGGCGCATAGCGGAGTCGAGATTTTTAATTTGAACGAGGCAGTAATAACACTGTAGGATTTCGTGGTATGTTCCGCATTTTATCGATTATAAAACCTCACGAATTATGCAAAAATTTACGTCATTACTGCGATAGTACACACATGAATTCTGTTGCTGCGGCACGTTAGTACGATATTGTGGGATTTTGATTGCGATATATCTATATAAACAATATTTGTATACCGTGGCTTGAGAAAGATGTATGCAAATAATTCTCCTGCACCTAAAGATACCTAAAGAAACGATGTTCGGTTAGGAAATTGGCGCGTTAACTTCCAGTGGCGACACCTTCACATCGTCAGTGAATACGATTACTGGAGTAGTTTCATTTGATGGAATGTGAGGAAAATGAGGTTAATTTACCTAATACACATTTTTCTAATTGAAATATTAGTAATATTAAAAATACGAATAATTATTCCCCAAAGCAATGTGAATTACTTCTGAATTGTTGAATCTGATTTGTTTTGTACATCGCCATGTTTTTTCCTTAACAAACATTTGACTTGTCATGTATCGATAGTTGTTTACGTTGCTCAGGATGTTAAATTTCTTAACATACAGGTAGGTACAAGTGCACCTAGCCAACCTGCAGGGTTGCATGTTAACAGGGGTTAAAGACGCATGTGATCGATGAAGTTTATTAAATCCAAGCATCGCGCTGCCATCTGCCACTTTTACGAAGTTATCAGCCACATTTGACAACCTAAAGAATTCATGTTCATGAAAATCTTTGCAATTTAAATCATTCGTATTGTTTTATTAACAGTGAGTAAAAGGTTTCAGTTTGTAATTTTTCTTTTCCATTCAGCTTTTTTCTTGCATAAATGGTATTTAAACATTGATGTATCTGCCCTTTCCAAACTCTTCCGTTAATTCCCAACGTTCTGAGGCCTGAAATCAATATTGCCTTGAGCCTCGGAATTGTGGAGATCACACAATGGTTCGTTCTTTCAGTAGTATTTCCATTCTGCATGGATAAACGATTCAAATAGTCCATTTGAAAAGTTCGTACCTTTATTTAAACTACTTTTTATTGGTTTAAATGTTGATAATGTTAGTTAAACGACCGATTTTGTACAAAATTTATTATACAATTTGAAATTTGAGAGTGCCTTGTACGAGTAAGCTACTCTTGTGCATATTATAAACAATGATGATGTGCACTTGTAAACAGATTTCAAATAGCATTTTCTGAAGTTTGTTATTTACGTAAAAATAATTATAAGTTATTGCATTACAAATTTACTACAATTCAGCTTGTCTTAAACTTCCTATTTACATTTGACTTTTTGAACCACATTAATATTTATTATCAGTAGTGAATAATGAAGAGATAAACTAAATTTCTAAACCAAACTACTTTCTAGATACTACTACTTGCAGTATATTCTAAGGCATTCCAATTCAAATTTGCAAATAATGAAAAGAAACATTTTTGTTTTCGAGTTGTTGCTAATAAATGAATTCTCACTATTTTTATCAAATAATATTACAATTTACAAATCCATCCTTTTTTTAATTTTCTTTACTGAAATTAAAATGTTCATCCTTGTCAACAAGTAAGTGAAAATCAACATTACGCATATGTAAACAAATGACATTCTCGCGAACAAACACCACCTCATCAGAATTCGTAAAATCAATTAGCGGCAATAAAATATTGTTATCGTGAAATTTGTGTTTTTAAATTCCTGGTATCTCGCCTCATTTCCTCTTCGAGACAAGTAATACGCTTGTAGTAATAAGCGCGAGTATCCTCTCCGTGGACGAGGAGCCAAGGCACCGGCCGGTGAGCAGACTGGCCACAAGGCGCGGGGGCCGCCCTTATTAATCGTATCTAAATACGAGTGCGTGCCCCTAATTAAGTGGTCACTGATCGCGTGGACTTGATAAGCCTGCAAATTAAGCCGGGCATATGTTGTACATACCAAATACGAAGCCGCTATTTATTTAATGCGATCGGGGCGTATAATTTTCTCCGATAGACGAATATTTGACAATAACTTTCGCGGAGAAAATAAATTTAAAAACGCCGTTCTTCCGACGTCCTGCTAGAATGGATGCACGAGACCCACCCCTTCAGTCCATACAAGTGTCGAGGTAGTGCGCTTGCTCATTCAATAGCAACGCCCATAATTTTGCCCGAATTACGCAAGAGTCCTTTTAGTTTCTCAGGGAACCCAATACACACACACACACACACGTGACGAGGCGAGGCACTTGTTGCGCGCTTTCGGAAACTAGTACCGGTTCGCAGAGGTGCCCTTTACGGAGCACAGTAATTACGTAATTATTGCTATTTTAATTACTCACGATGCAATTAAGATCCCATGTTAAATGAGCCATTGATCGACTTGAGCCCTGAATAGCAACGAGAGCGATTGCTCATTAAACGCTTGGGGAGTCGCGCGCGGCCGGCCGCGGCCCACGGCGTCCTGCGCGTCGCGCCCGGCCCCGCCCCCGCCCTCGTCCCCTCCTTTGCCCTCGCCTTTGCCCTCGCCCCCGCCCCCGCCCTCGCCCTACTCTCGCCATCGCCCTGCCCCGCCCTCGCCCTCGCTCCTCGCCATTCGCCCTCGCCCTCGCCCCCGCCCTCGCGCCCTCGCCCTCGCCCTCGCCCCCCGCCCTCGCCCTCGCCCTCGCCCTCGCCCTCGCCCTCGCCCCTCGCCCTCCTCGCCCTCGCCCTCGCCCTCGCCCCTCGCCCTCGCCCTCGCCCTCGCCCTCGCCCTCGCCCTCGCCCTCGCCCTCGCCCTCGCCCTCGCCCTCGCCCTCGCCCTCGCCCTCGCCCTCGCCCTCGCCCTCGCCCTCGCCCTCGCCCTCGCCCTCGCCCTCGCCCTCGCCCTCGCCCTCGCCCTCGCCCTCGCCCTCGCCCTCGCCCTCGCCCTCGCCCTCGCCCTCGCCCTCGCCCTCGCCCTCGCCCTCGCCCTCGCCCTCGCCCTCGCCCTCGCCCTCGCCCTCGCCCTCGCCCTCGCCCTCGCCCTCGCCCTCGCCCTCGCCCCCGCCCTCGCCCACGCCCTCGCCCTCGCCCCCGCCCTCCCGTCCTCGCCCGCTCTCGACTCCATCCCCGCCCTCCCGTTCTCGCCCACTCTCGCCCCCACCTTCGTCATCGTCCCCGCCCTCGCCTCCGCCCTCGCCTCCGCCCGCGCCCCCGCACTCGCCCTCGCCCATGCCCCGACCCTCCCGTCCTCGCCCACTTTCGCCTCCATCTCCGCCCTCACCACCGCCCTCGCCTCCACCCTCGCTCCACCCTCGCCCCCGCTCTCCCCTTAGGCGAGACCCGGTTAAGTTTACGAACGTCCTACGAAGCTTCGACGCTAAGACACGAAATATATATTAATATAATTGCCTTTGCGTTGCAGAACAGAACATACTTGTACATACAGGTGCACAACAGGAATAAAAGTTCAAAACAAATATGATGAAATATTTTTTTTTCTGTTTAACCTCTATCATTTACAAGCAAAATATAACAAATATAGGTATTGAAATAATACAAGTAGCAATATTCATGTACACTCACCTTTTTGTGTTCATACACGATTTTTACATACACTCTTTGAAATAAAATCAAAATACCCATACCCACTACGTACTTATACATACGTACGTAATTCATTTTTATTTTTTCTCTGAAAATTTCATCCAGATCGTTCACCTCACAGCACCATTTTCTCACTATTTTTCGCTCATTGTTTCGTTTACGTTGAGAATGTAGGAAGATGTTGACAAAATAACCTTTTCTAAATGAGTGAGCTAAGGGTGCAAGAGTAGTTACACTTCTATATTTATTTTCTCTTCTGTGTTGTTGTTGTTATAAGATCTACATTTATTAAAGAAATTAAGTTTTTCTTTTAAAAATGTTCATTATCGGGCAAGTACTGAACGCTAAGTACGTACAACGCAATCTTGAATCCCCCTCATTCATATAAATCGGTCACATATAATTCGGTCAGTTAGACGCTGAAACGTTAAGCACGAATGAATTTTAAACATTTGTTTTCTTTTTCAAAATCACCACTTTATATTATTAGCATTTTAAATTATCTTAGTCCGCAGGAAATTAATTAGTTGCTTTGACAGCATACTTTTTAAATCTTCATTTCAGCTTTTAGTACAACATCCTCAGAAACATTCATATATTCACCGGAACACGGCAGTTTGTAACTAAGCAAGACATTTGAGAGCAAGAGTTATTGGCAGTGCCCAACATATCCCAATTTTTTAAATTCTTAATTAAGCCGACAATTTTTTAATTCTACATTAAGCCTCACTGAAAAATGTCCATTTCCGGTTAAGAGGTTGAAATAAATGGAACGTGCAAAATATGGGACTGAGCAGACCTTTATACTATACATTTCATGTACGTACTACATGAATAAAGCTCTATTTGTTTCCTTACAATACCAGTAACTTTTGTATTTCAATTTCATGATTATCGCAACTGTATGCCGTAGTATGGAGCTGTCATGTGTTTTTCGTAAATTTTCTAGTTGATTCTAGTGTATCAAACGAATTTCGATTCAACGAATGTATTTTCTATTGTAAATTCTCCCGTTGGCATTGAAGGCATATTTCAACAGCATTGCAACCAGGAATGAAAATGAAGCGAAAAGCCTGATAATATTTCTGTTATTCATTTCGTTAAATTTATTCATTTGAAAATATTTTTTCTCAGTTTTGCGGTTTGGTCCTACACAAATGGTTATAAAATGATAGGTTCAACCTCATTCAAGCAAACACTGATATTGGCTATCCTTTTAAGTTAGTGATAGCCGTCTTTCCCGTCAGGGCCTCTTACCTGGCACTGTGAGAAATCTCTGCGGATCTTAATGGCTAATGGCTCCAGAAACCATTTACTCCCGAGTAACTACCAGATCGTGAAAAGTAATTTTACGTTCATTGTTTGCCCAGTTTACGATATTCATATTATTTCCAATACCAACGGGATATTGGATGGAAGTGATATAATTTTTTCCTCTAATGAAAAAAAAATCATGACAGAACATGTCGAAAGCCCGTGTTTCCTTTCTGATCGACAGATGAAATTCTGAAAAAGCGCACTCTATGTAGCCTGCGACGCAGTGTCAGCGCAGAAAACGGGACGTGTTTTTTTCTCGTTGAATAAAAGATGGCGTGGCGTGCATGCACACTTTCGCCAAGGGAAGAAGGACATTTCTATTCCAGCGCATTGGTAGGAGAGGCGTAGTAGGCCAAAGCTATGCCCAACATTTATCAGCATTTCAAATGGAGTTGGCGAAGAGGTTTGCATCATTGTCCCTAATCTGAGATGTCAAGAGATATGCCAGGCGCGATACATAATTTTCTAATTTGTCTCTTGCAGGCTAAGAAGGACAACTACCCGTTCTCCCTTACCTATTTTCTAGAGTCCTTTTAGGTGTATTTGTGTCATTCATCAAGTCCTTCTAGCATTTAGACTCCCAGCGGATTCTCCTCTCTCATCAAAAAGTCAAATCATTACGTTGAGACATGAACTTCCTGTCTTGAATTGAAACCTAGAAAATACTTTTACGTATGGATTACAATATTTTACATTAAACGTTGCGATTTTTTACGAAGTTCAAACTATTTATAATTGTAGCTTGGGACCATTTGGTGAATTGATCATAACACTACACAAGAATCTTAATTTCAGTCAGGAGGATGTATGCACTGCATTCATTGAGAAGTGACACAGTGTTTAAAATTACAGGAAACGGTAATAGATTTGAACAATTTTTAGAGGTGACAGAAAAATTATTATGAAATGTACAGTATTTAACGCATATTATAATTATTGTACTTGAATTCATTCATTAAATTACCAGCTAATGTTTCTGTTCCCTCGATTCGTACTAATAAATAAATAAATAATGAGGTGGTTATAGAGAAGCAGTATATTATTTTTCAATATTTGAGAGTATATGTTTAAATTAATTAAATAAAAAATAATAATATAGTACGTCTTTTAATAAAACATATTCTATGTTGTATTTGGGAGAGCAGAATAAAAATACATACTGTCCGGAAATATACGAAAGAGCATCTCATTCACTCTTAGTAAAGCTGTGAAACTCTATAAAAACCTGCATGAGATGCACCAACCAAGAAGTATATTGAACAACAGTAAGTTTTCTACCAAAGGGTCGTAGCCAAGTGCACACAGAATTGCTTTGGCGAGACACATCCATCTTCAGTTAGCGCGTGTTCCGGCTTCCCAAGGGACGGACAACCTCCGACCGCTCGCAAACCTCGTAGGTACTGCACGGGCAGCGGGACCGTGGCCGGGGCCGGGGTTTGGGGGCGGGGGCGCGGGCGGAGGCGAGGGTGGGGGTGGTCACTAATGAATCGGCCGTCAGACCGGCGCCGGGGCGCCGTCAATAAACTCATAATTAAACAATAAACCACAGACTCATCGTCAATTAATAAATAACCTTTCTCTTTATGGATGTGTCATCGTTAATCACGTCTAAGTGTTGTAGGCCGTGACTCGTCAACTTCTGCCGCGAAGTGTACCGTCTCAATTACGAGGATCGGGACGCAAAAAAGGATGTTTATATTTGACAAGCGCCGTTAATGGCGGGTCCTGCGTGCCCCGCCCCCCCCTCGCCTCGCCCACGCGTGTATTAAGCGCGCATTGTGCGTCTAAGAGCACGCGCCGCGATTCGGAGCCGCGTACGATGAGGAAGTTACGTTGGCGTGTGTTGCCGCCTCTGATGTCGCTTCAAGCGGGTTCCTTTCTGTGGGTTGTATTTCGCCTCCTCACCACATGGTTTGATTGCGTGTTGTTGTCGTGGATGGTTGAGAGGAGGTTGTGGGCCTTGGGTGGTTGTGGGGTGAGGGTGCTAGGGTCGTCGATGGTTTGGTAGGGTGAACGCTCAGGGGCAGTCGGACCGCTTACCTCCAACCTTGGGTTCGTGGATTCGAATATTAGTTGGTATAAGGAATTTGTGATCGGCAAAGCTGTGTGTTTAGGACAAAAGGTTTTCTGGGAACCCGGAATTCTTCTAACTCCCCTGTCCGTACTTCCACTATTACCCCATCACATTCAAATTACATCATCATCACCGATATAAATGTGCTAGAATATTTGGTTGCAATCGTAAAAGGTTTGTATTCCAAAACTGTGTGATCGACTCACGCCAATGATGGTAGATATTTTTATGTGAAGGAAATTCTTACGTAAAAATATATGCTTAATAATCATTAGAATTGTCTCCCTCGCCTTTCACAGAGCAGTTGTAATCGCTATATTAAACATCTTCAAAACTATTCTTCTTCTCTTTGCGCTTTTCTCGTTTTCGCGTAGCTATTTTTTAGATCTATCAATATCTCCATACTCACACCTCATTTCTTTTTGCAGGGTCTCTAAACTTCTTCACTTCTTCCTCTTCCTCACGAGTCTCGATTCACCTCCTTGCTCTTCTCTCAGTCCTGCACCTTTCTCTACTTGTTTCTTTTCATATTTCAAACCTACTTTCACATCTTCCTTTCTTTCCTTACTTTCTTGCTATTCCCACGAATTAACCGTTTTTACAGTTTCTGTCTATGCCATTTACACATTTCTCAGCTTCATTTCTTCCCTCGTCTTCCCTGATATTTCCAACATTCTTGCTTTTGATCTCTTTGTGATTTCCGTTCATCTTCCTTTCTTTCTGTTGCGTTTGCTTCCTGTTCGTCTCCGACTCTCTCTAGTTGCCCGCCCGGCTCGCCTCGTGGTTTTCGCCACCTCCCGCGCCCCGCCGCCTCACGATAGCCGATCGGCGTCGAAACGCCGATACGATCGCGCGCGCGCGCGGTGAAGACTCAATTTCCCCGTATCTGCGCCTCGTGACCTCATCACGGCCTATACAAACGGTGTAATTGCCAGGGGGAGGCGCCCAGCCCGCCCTCTGGCTGCGGAAATTCGGTCCGGGGTCACAGGGGGCCGCGCAGCAGTTATCGCCTATTGAAAAGTTCACCTTTTGTGTTACCGTTCCCTTATGACGTCCTCTTAACCCCCTCCCCCCCTCGCTCTCGCCGACGGCGTGACACGTGATGCCAACGATAAGAGTCCAGCGATCACGCGGAATTTGCTGTCGTATCTAATCTACCTGCACGAGACGCTGGTGTTTGCGAACGCGATCTTTTTTTTTTCCATTTTTTTTTTATTTTGAGTTTTGTTTGCGTTTGGGCGATACGTCGCTAGAGGTCGCCGATTACGGACGCTTTTGTTTGCTCGGGGAATGTCGTGAGGGAAGCGGAGAACAAATGACGCGCGGGGCGAGCGGTGACCGCACAATGGCGGCGGCGGTGGTCGAATCCGTGATACGAGAAGACAAAGGTGTATTAAGCAGCACGTTTTCGGAGCGGACAGTAAAGGCGGGTCCAATGAACCAGCGTGCCGCGCCGGGCCCAATGAACGTGATCTTGTTCCGAGTGGTGCAGCAGAGGGTGAAAGACGGTGCGGCTGAAAAGACTTTCACAACAATAATCTGTTTGAAATGTTTTGAATACTTATGGACAAACGGTTGAGCTTACATCACCGGGGTCAAAAGCAAATATCACAGTCATCGTGGATAATATGGAGAAGGAAAGGACTTGTTCGCTTAACACAACTTGCGATTTCTTATGAGCATGTTCACGAAGTCCCTTTGTGCGGTTGCTCATGTGAAAGGTTTCTAATAGGAATATTAACTTCCAGTGACATAAATTCATTTGAATATACCATTACGATAATTCGAGACTCAATGTTATCTGTTGTGGAATATATAATCAAAACATGAGTAATCGTCAAGTACCAATTACAAAATCTTGTAAATGTTTAGTAATAATGTCTATGGACTCATGGGTGAAAATCACAACAAAAGATAATATAAAACGCTTTAAATTTTCATTATTCTATTAACTACCAAAATAAAATTATAGAAATATCTTTACCATAGAACTGTGACTGTATTATCAATTGTCCTTGAGACATCAGAAAGCTTGTCTTTCATTGCAACCTACACTTCAGTCATACCAATATTTCAAACAACGAATAATCATTTATAACAGATGTCAGCCTGTCATCATAGTTCGTGTCAATGAACGCCACGCCGCATCCCAGAAACGTGACGTAACAAATGACCGAAAAGCCAATTAATGAGGTGATTAAAATCCTATTAGTTTCGAAAAGGGGACAGTTTGCATTAAAAATTCTGCCGGTAATGACTTTTTGTGTAATTTCGCTTCGTTTCCGCGCGGCGCTGTTAGCCGAAAATTGGGGGTAATTGAGGGAAGGCGTTTGTGGGCACCACACGCCGCTCCGCGTGCTCCTCGTGGCCACCTCAGCGCCCGTAGCGGACCAGCTCTCGGCCCGCGCCACGCCCTCACGCCCTCCCGTCCTCCCGACCTCCCGTCCACCCGTCCTCCCGTCCTCCCGTTTTCCCATCCTCCCGTCCTCCCGTCCTCCCACTCTCCCACCCTCCCGTCCCCCTACCCTCCCTCCCTCTCTTCCTCCCATCCTCCCACCCACCCGCCCTCCCGTCCTCCCACCCTCTCGCCCTCTCGTCCTCCCATTCTCCCGCCCTCCCGTCCTTCCGTCCTCCCGTTCTCGCGCCATCCCGTCCTCATTCGTCGGTCCTCCCGTCCTCCTGCTCTCCTGTCCTCACGCTATCCTTCTCTCTTCCTCCCGTCCTCTCTTCGTCTAATTCTCCCGACTTCCCGTTCTTCCTATTTCCCCCATCTTACCGTCTCGTCTATCCGCTCTTCCTTCTTCCCGTCCTCCCCCCTCCTCGCATCGCCACCGTCTCGCTCTCCACGCCCCTTCGCCCAGGGAGTTTGCCCATCCATTCCATCATTTCCTTTCATCCTCCTCCTTCCTCCCTCTTTCGTAAACTTCTCGTTTATTTCCTTTTTTACCTCCTTCCCCTGCCGTCTTCCATTTTATAAGCCTTTATGATCCATCTCAATATGCATTACCATTTAATTTTTTCAAAATCTAAAATAGTTAATTTTTATCTTCCCTAAAAGAAGTTCCTTGAAGTAATAATAGATAAATATCTTTAAAGGATTTCATTACACGGAAAACGTAAGGAAGTAGAGTTCAAGAATAAAACAATTAAAATGTCAGTCATGAAGATATTTTAAACAAGGATTACGTATCCTTTTCTCCTTGATATGAGTAAACAGTTGAGCGGATTCATGAATTATTCATGAACTATGCGCAGAAAAGGTGAGCAGGAACCGTGCGAATAGCTGGCAACCCCAGTCACCACGGGATCCCCCTCCAAGGGCCCGTCCTTAACGCAAGGAGTCCTTTCCCTATTGTACCCTCGCGGGGGGGGGGGGCGATGAAACCGCAACCCCCTCAACGAACCACCGCTCCCCGCCTTTAGGCACCGCCCCCCGCGCGAACCTTCCCGCCGCCCATTGGATCTCCCGCTATGAGGTGTGGGCATAAAAATTAACGACGGGTTTTAAAAGCGTCATCAACGAAGCCTTTATGGTCTCCAGGGCTTTATCTGCATTCTGCTCTGCACGATAAGCGCTCTCCGCCTGGCAAACGTACTCGCACGCGGGAGACCATGTGCGCTTATGAGGTTCTTATTCCGGCCCTTGGGGCACCGCGTTACCCAACTTTCGTCCAACTCCCGTAACGGTGCTCGTGGCCGGTCGTACATCGAAGAAATCTCCACTTGGGCGGGTTCCCGATAATTATATTCCACAATAGAGGAATATTGGAAGGCAAGTTAACGGGGGTTGGTAGTAAGTAGACATTGGATGTTTAGGGAAATACCTATTTTATTCTAGCGAACTTATTTAAAGGCTGATAATATATGTGCACGGATCATGAGAAATGATGACATATGACGAAGTTTTTTAATGCTTATTTTTTCTTATTTGAACATAAATGCCTTTTTGCATAAAGTCCTTTTTAAGACTTTTTTATTATTTTTATTCACAATGCTAAGATATCGGATAAAATTATAAAAATCGGTGATGGTCTAACGTGACCATTCGTTACGAAATCATCAATTCACGTCTTGGTATTTTAAATTACGAGAGAATTCCTGAAAGTATACCAACTGATTTTTCTCCATTTCCATATTTCATAAATACCAGTCATGATCTGAGAACATGGTCGATTGACAATACACCGAGGGCACCAAAATTTTAGGTGGAAATAAATATAAATTCCCAGAAGGTTTCAGTGTTGCTAGTGTTGTACTTCTAAAATATATACCAGTCACATAATTAATACATGTGCTGCATGCTTCTCCATCTCAGGCACCTCTTGGGGAGTGAGAGACGCACAATCCTCCTCACCACACCAACACACACCATGATGAATATGATTCTAGTAGAATGCTGTGCGGTGAGCTGAGAATTATACAAGTTGTGCCTGAGTGAGGTACACACTAGGTTCCGGTGCGAGTCTATGGTCTATTATAATGTGAATACACAATGTCTCGGATATTTGTTGTTGTTGTTTTTTTATATACACAGCGGAATATACGGAACGGTACGAAAAGCGGCGGGGAAAGCAGAAAAAGAATAAAACGGAAGAGGAAAGTAATGTAGTATATGCCAATCGTTAGAAAAAATTATAGAATACTATGATTGCAAAGGATGCAGATGCATGCTTTGTATGCAAAGTATTTTAGACGAACAAAAAATAAATGTGTGAGGTCTAAATGAATAAGTTGATAAATATGAGTAGCTGAGGAACCCGGAGTTAATCGTCTCTTGAAGAACCAAGTTCATTATTTAAATACTTTTTTTAAAATTATTTACTTGCCACGTCAAAAGGTGCACAGGGCGACTGCATCATTTTGATGCGAGGGTTGCAGATACGAATTACATGCAAAATATAAATGGGGCTTTGCCTTTACCTTCCTCGCTAACATAACTGCGACATGTATACTGAATGATGGCGATAAAACGAAGGCAAACCAATAAGTACCGTATATTATTTTATCAACCACTGATCCCTTCATAATTGATCGATAATGTTACTTATCGTTACAATTGAACGTCACGACTATTTTCCTGACAGGGAGAAAAATGTAGGGTAATCCAAGGCAGCCTCACAAAAGGTAAATTAACGTCTATGAAAAAAATACAATTGAACGGCAGATTTTCAAAGGAACTTATCTCCACTTCCGTAGGTTTCTTTAATTTTATCAGTTAATATATTCTTAACATGCTTCTTCATCAAGCTGCGAAATATTGTGTTAAAAAAGTCGTTTCTGGTATGTTAGTAAGTATCCGAAAACCTTGAACCTATCTTGAACTATAAGGCTGAAAGTGCATACTTTTCCTATCTGAAAAATTGTTTTGTGTATACACGACTCTTAGGAAATAAGCTTTGAAATGAACCCACGAAAGTACTTTCTTAATCTGTTTAGTTATTTATTATGCATTTGTTTGCTTGGCGCGCCTTCGCCCTCTCGCCCCGGGTGCTTGGGCGATCTCCAACAGTCGGGAAGCGGTGCGGGCGCGGGCGCGGGGGGCAGGTCGGACGGGGCGATCGCCGATGGTTTAATGGAGCCCAATGTGTAGAAAAGGATCCGGTAATTGTATTAAGCGGGGACGTCCGTGAAGAGCTGTCCGCCCTCTGCGCGCGGGACGGCTGACTGACGGGGGCGGGGCGGCAAGAGGAGGGTCACGCGACCGGGCTTCAAGCGGTGATCGCGCGGGGCGAACAGGCGAGGAACGTACGAGAGCGCCGCGCCGACCTCACTTGAGGCGTTCCCCAGGGCCCACGAGAGCGCACGGGCAGCTCTGCGTGAAATCTGCTCAAACCAGGCGGATGCCGGAGCAGTCCCCTAACATACGGGTCACGGACCGTGCGCGATCTTTCCTTCCCCTTCCTTGTCCTATCCTCACCCTCTACTTACACTTACACGCACTACACTACCATACATGCCGGGAGGCTAGTCGGGAGCTATGAGTTTGTCCCGGCTGGAGCGGTGCCTTATGGTGGGAGATATCTGGTTAGGGAAAACTCCACTAGCCGACGATATGTGGGCGCCAGATCTCGCTATTCAACGGGGGGAGATCACCACCACCTCCCGAACAAAAAGCATGCACTACACTTACGGGACTAATGACTTTAGTAGTTGACGCGCCCGAAATCACTAATCAATCAATCTGAAACGATCATATTGAATAAGCAGTATTCTTCCTTCTTTTATTCTTTTTGTATTGATTTTGTGACATGCCTTTTTTAATTCCTTTCGTTACTCCCTGAGATTATTTGTTCTTTATACAATGTATTTCTAGAGGAATACAAACAAATGCTCGTTTCTCTTTAATCATTGTAAATTCTGTTTTAATTCCTTCGGCCAGTTTGTTGATGTATCTGTTATTTCGGATACGTGGCATGTCCCACGGGATCAGGTTTCTCGCTATGCCCTCTGAAAAATATCCTCCTTCCCTTTATTCATGGGCAGTACGATCAACATTCGGCGCCATTTCCTGCTCCTGAACGACCGAGTGCGTAAGTGTGAAAGCCATCCGTCCGGTCGCTCGGTATGAAACGTCTTCCTCGCGGCGAGAGAGCTACGCACGTCGCCCGGGTTTTGTTCTCGGTTTTACCGCCGTACTTCCAGCGCTGTTCAAACGCCCTGCAGGGGAGGGACACGGGCAGGTAGACCGGGTTACCGGTAATCAACGACCCACGTAGAACGCTAGCGGGCGACCGGTAATGCACGTAAAACAACACTGGAGATCAAAGACGCCTTTGTAGAGAACTGCGTTACCACGGCGTTCAGTGGACGAGCGCGGCCGTAGAAAGGCAAGTGCTGTGGGGCGTGGAGTGTTTGCTGCGAACGAGCCGCCCGCCCTGGCCGTTGCTCACTGCCAATCAGCGGCCGACACCGACGCGGTCCGACGACACGGCAGCTCATTTGCATAAGGCATAAGAATTCTCTGCATGAGGTTTCACTCGGAGCTCAGTCGGAAAATCGAGAAAGTGACTGTTAGTCATTCGCAAATGACAGCAGACCGTAATATTTCCACAATCGTCGTTTATGTTTTAATACCAACCACACCAGAAATATAATTTAATCGTAAATACAAGAGTTTCTGTTGAGTAAGTTTCACATTATTTCCATTTGTGGTATTCAATGTGATATGTACTCGCGGGAATGGACATTGATGTCAAGTTATTTAGAGAAGTTCAAATTTAAAAACTAATTTTGTACATTAGGAGTGATAAAGCAAAGTAAACAGAATATTTTCGATATCAGTTGGATTTATTAAAGACTTCTGTGAGTCGATATCGTGCCGAAGGAGAATTAGCAGTAATCGCGGAATCCGATAAGTGGTGTTTGTAGTGCAGTTTTGCTCATTCTTCCAGATTTTTGCGAATCGATAAGAACTGTCATCACTACATTGATTGAGATTGCAGTAATTCTTACATCCATCGCCCTGCTTTTCTTGGTTTTACGATATCTTGCAAATATTTCTGAATTAAATGACGAGGACAGTTCTAAGAAAATGGGTCGAGCTGCAAGTCTGAATCTCTAATAATGATACAGTAAGTCGAAGGAGATGGGTCGAGCTACAAGTCTGAATCTCTAATAATGATACAGTAAGTCGAAGGAGATGGGTCAAGCTACAAGTCTGAATCTCTAATAATAATACATTAAGTCGAAGGAGATGGGTCGAGCTAGAAGTCTGAATCTCTAAAAATGATACAGCAATACTAGCCCTTTCTTAGCGTAACACATCTATGTATGAAAATCTCTTTTATGTATGAAAATCCATTAGCCAACAACGCTCCTGAGCAGAAATAAATATTCATTCATTCAAAATAGTTTCCTTGCCAATAACAACGCTTCAACCGCCCACTTGCATTACGTCGCCCAAGTTGAGTAACCGCGATGTCATAATTGCCGCCGGTCTGCCTCTGGACGCGCCTCCGATGCACAATCGCTTGCCCCGCTGCCCGGCGTTGCCCCCGGCTGCCAAGTCCCAAGCCGACGCCCGCCGCGCCGCCACCGTTGCGCTACCTGCCCTCGTCAGCATGCCCGTCAGCCGTCAGCTGTCAGCCGGCGCGCCGCCTCTTTGTGTCGAATAAACTCCCCACCGGCGCGGAGCAGACCGGCAAAATGCACAAAGCCTCTAAACAGTCAATAAAAGAAGTCACCCCCACTTCTCCCGTACATCATTTGAGAGAGCGCTTATTATATTAGGTAGATCCAGAAGGCGTGAAAAAGTTGGTTTTTTTTTTCCTGTTTTCGTTTTTGTATTCCGTTGCGAAGCAGGGAAAGTTCACGCTCTGCTAGGAATACGTCAAACAGTCGAGTAGCAGTGAAGGACGTGTGAGAAAGAGAAAAAAGGCGCAAGAGTATATGGGCCCGAAGCGCCCGTCTGTTTGGAAGGCTTTTTTTTTCTTCTTTCGTTTCGGGTGACTGCAAAGGCAGGCAAGCTGTGGCGACAAAGTCAGTCAGACCGAGATCTGGAACTCCAGAAAAAGGTAGGAATGCTGGCAGTAGTGGTGATGGCGATGAATAGAGCTGGAGGCAGTGCTAAAGGTGATGATGGAAATTATGGAAGTAATGCAAACTGTCCCAAAGATTAAATGACAAAAGAAATATTCGTAGCGGGGTGAGACTAACGGTATTAATGGTGTTGAAGATTCAGGAAGCGGATGTGTTGGCATATAACGATGGAGACCGTGATGGTGGGGGTAATCCTAAAGGATGAAGAGATGGTCATAATGTGTAGGTGATAGGAAGATTTGCTTTGGAACATACAGCTGATAAGGGTTTCATAAGTGATGGCTGAGCTCATAGTGCTGGCAGTGTTGGAATGACCAGTGTCATAAATACATTTGAAAATTAACACATTATCAAATACTCCTTTAATATCATAAAAAGAAACATGTTAACCTCACAGGTTCTAAATTTAACGTTTGACGAGGGTGGCGACAGCGACCGAGGAACCCAATAATTGGTGATATTGAAGAAACGTTGGAATAGTGTTACTGGTCATATTGGGGGGTAACTGAACTCACAGTGGACGTTGGTGTTGTTGGCAATAAACGTGTTGGTGTCGCAGCTAGGAAGCAGTGGAGTGCCCCAAGGGCGACCTGCCCCCCAACGCCCCTCCCGCAGTTCCCTTTCGGAGTTTTCCACCTCGGCGAGCGGGCGGGGCCCACGTCAATCACGCCGCCGGCAATTGTCGACTTCCGCGGTGCGCTAAGCGCTTTTCTTGCGCAAACAAAACGCGCCCCGCTCGACGCCTACCCTCGCCCCACCCAGCTCCGCCTAGCCCCGCCCAGCCCCGCACCTTCTCGCCACCCCCTCACTGCTCGCAGCGCCCTCCCCGCCGCGCTCCGGGTATTAACTATTAACTCTTCACTGGCCCCCGCCCCGCCCATCCCCGCACCGACCCGCGCCACCCCGCCACACCCTGCACCGCCCCTCACCGGCCAGCACCATCTGGCCCCTTCCCGCTCCTTTCCGCTCAGCCACGCCCCACCCTCCCCTCCTTTCCACGCCCCGTCCCGCCCCGCATCGCGTATTAACTGCTAACAAGCCCCCACGACGCCCTGCCTGTGCCCTGTGCCTCGCACAGCGCCTTGCGATGTCGCGAGGGCAGTGATGGATGCGGGGAGCAGTCATGTAAACTTTGCCATCTACCCCAAGTTCACGTTTATTTCGTAATTTTATTCAATTTATTGAAATCTACTAAAAAGTGTTTCAAAATGCACTAAGTCATTTCTTTCCGTTTTGTGATTATCATAGATACATCTTATATTATAAAAATGTCCCAACAAAGTACTTACCCGCGAAATAATTGAGCTGAAAATACTGTGTTTCTTTCCAAGTCTAGCTTAGTCATTTTCTCAAAGATTTAAAACCACTTCTCCTGAGAAAATGAAGTTTCTTAGTGCGTTTTGAAATACATCTATTCAATTATCTCACAACGACCCCATTTCATACAAACTAGAATTCCCGTAATTATTTATTTCAAACAAACTATTTATAATTTTTGGTGTATTTCAAAAATGCGTGTATGGTGATGTATGAACTGAAATTGAAAATAATATATCATTGCGAAGCATATTTGTAATCGTATTAAATCGCCTACATTTTCAAGGCGGCACCGCCTCCACAGCCTTTCTCAAGGGTCTTACCGCAATGGGCAGAATGGGGCTCTTCCCCCCCCCCTTCGCACGAGCGCTTTTACAGAATGGCTTGCACGTCTCAGAACTGCGGCCCTTGAAGATATCTATATCCCTCTTCCATGGGACCTACCAAGAACTTTACTCCCACTTTGGGAGCGTCTCTTCACTTCAGATCCGGCGACCCTTTCCGTAGTGGTAAGGCCTTCAGCGCTTGCCTTTATCTCTGGAACTGGGGTTCAAATTTTGGTGGATCTATGCTGTTTTTCGTACCAAGTGGTGTGGGGTCTACGATATTATCTACATTAGAAAGGGAAAAATAATTAAATTAAATTTAATTGTATTTTAATTTTTCTAAAAAAGCGTTGAAAAGATTGAGGATGGCCGAAAAAAGGTATATGCAAAATGAAACTACTATGATATTATGCTTTTCCATTTCTAACCATGATATTTACCATTTCTAACCATGTGGAATTTACAGAAGGTTTTCTCGGGGTTCTCTTGTTTTCCCTGCCTCTCATTCCACCACTGCCGAGTGATTATTCACACCATATTATTGTTGTCAGTCTATCAAACTACTAGTCTATTACAAATAATTCAAAGAATTAGGTACTTATGTCACTTGAACTTAAAATATTCACTTCACTTCAGAATTTGATGAAAAATATATACACAAGTAAGTGGAATTGAATTTCAACTTCTACATAATGAAGTCCTACTGTACAGAGCATCCAATATTGAAATAAATGCCTTTTTATTTGATGTGATCACTAAGTGGCTATCTTCGTTTTCCCAAAACCTTATTTAGAATAAGCGAGCTCGATATATGAACATCAATCCAAATTCCAAAAATGTACGTCCTATGATCATAATTCTTATTTCCGCGTTCCTAAGAAGTGCAGCAGTAAACGTCAAGAACATTTCCACCAAAACTAAAGATATGAGCATGACATTTGTGAGTAATGAAATCAAAACTATTGCTTGCCTTTGCTGTTCGTGTTTTTAAGAAACGACTTCTGTAAGCGTTTCTTTTTATTTAGTAATAAAATAAGCAAACGTTTCATTTAGATTCCTTTCACTTACATCAGATCAGTCAAGTTGCATATCTTCAATGCAACTTGAGAGTAGCTAACATCAATTAAGAATGTAACTCCACCTATCACAACATCGTCCAGACAAACTCTGCTCAAGTGCATTACCATCTAATTAAGTCCCCAGACTGAGGGAGCATCATTTTTGGAATACCGCCGCGAGTTCCTCCATAGCGCCCTCTCTGCCCAGACATGCCTCTGGACGGCGCAAGAACAGCTGTGTTGACATGTGTAGGAGCTACTTCAATGCCCTGAGCTTCCTGCTGGGAGGCATTGGCCAGCCGGCTCCCTCCGCCCCCCTCAACCCCCCGCGGGTGGGAGGGGGCTCCGTCTCGCCGTGCGGGGGCGATGGCCCCAGATCCATTTCGGGCGGGCGGGAAACACCTTCGCTGTTGACCACCTGGCCGCCCTCTGCAGGAAGACGAGGAAACTCAACGCTTCCAACGGCGGGCGACCCTCGGCCTCGGAAGAAGTCAGTCCAACACGTTTGTTGACGTGGAAGTGTACGATGATGGAAAATGCTCATGAGAGGTGAGCCTTCGGATTTCAAAGCCTTCTGCAGCGATTCGTAATATCCTTTCTACCTCTTTCAAAAAATGCAGAAATCAGTTCCTGCTTCTTTTTCTTAGCCCATCCATTGCCTGTTTTCTCGATTTCTAATATCGATTTCTAATATTTTTCTGCCATTGAATCCATTCCATTCTTCACCAATCCTACATCTCAAATGCTTACAGATACCTCTCATCTTTTTTCCTTATTGTTAACCTACTTTTTTCTTAGAAGAGGATACTTTGAATCATTATTGGCATGCTCAGTACCAATTGGTCATTAATTATCAAAATTAGAGGTGAGACGTATCCCAAATTTACTCGTTCCAAATCATAACTCTGAAATGTTCTCAAACCCTTTTTCAATTACTTAGTTTCGAAACTTTCTTGCGATGGTAATAAATGTTAATAATCTTGTATCATAATCCTAAATAAATCTGCAGAAAAAGTGTCGAAAAGAAACAATACTCAAAACATACTCGGATTTTTCATGAATCAACATTACAACAGGATTTAAAATTAGTGTCTTTGAATCACCATACGCATAACATGAGAAAAATAATAGATTTTCTGGATTGTTAGGTATTACAAATATAATTGAAAATCATGCAGCTACTTATTTTTTACTACAGAATTAAGTAAAAATCTAACGCATAACTGTAAAATGTTGAATTCTGCAAGACATTCGGCATCCTGAACGCGAGAAGAAAGTGAACAACACACTAATTAGAAACATCAGGAAGTTTATCTGCACTTAATGAACCAGCTCCAAAAAAATAGCTCGAGTTTTTTACTGCGACAGCAAATGGCAGCGCAAAAACCTGTTATAACGTCGCAATGCTTCTCTTTCAGCTGAGAAATGACACGGAGAAAAAACTAGACTTGTGAAATGATCACCCAAATTGGCTCACTACCATCTTGATACGGCAATGATCACGTATTTAAACTTTGTGTGAGTAAAAACGGTTATGTGCTAATGTTAAACTTCAGAAGTTAAGAAATAAAACAAGAATCTGCATATAGTTTAAATGATCTTTCTTCGCTTTTACTTATCAATTTTCACCTATTAATTTCCTACCTGCTATTGTGATTATATTTCACAATCAAATCTTTATTTGGTCTTAAATGATCATGTGGAGAACTATTGGCATTCAATATGACACGTACGAGAAAGGATGTCTAATTCGTACTTTTCCTGCCGATGACGTCTGTTAATCGGGCTCCCCTTCTAAGCCGAATCTCACGACCGTATTAGCGCCGACGATAAGATACGACAGACATTAGTAACTTTATCAATTCATACGGATTGTCTTAATAAGCTTAATAGGATTATTGCGATTGAACTCGGACAGATGAAGCTCGGCGTCCGCGAGGCCATTGCAATCGCTTCTAATGCGCTTAGGGGCTCCAAATGAAGCAGGGGGCCTTGCATTAGGCAACTCAGCCTTCTCCCCGCTGCCGCCCCCGCCACCGCCGCCGCCTAGTATCAGGAAGGAGATGATGAAACGATGACGAGATGAGATTAATTACGACTCGTGCAGACATAAAGCGAGTATCAAGTTATAAATGGCCTGTTAAACAGAGGTGAAGGTTTTTCTCGTAATTGCAGATTAGAGCGAATCTCCCCCGATAAGGTTGGCGGGTGATCAATCATCCGTCCGCGGTTTTTCTGCCTCCGGCGTCAGCGGTGCCGGCGGTGGTGGCGTCGGAGGCGGAGGCGGGGGCGGGGGCGGGAGTGAGGGGGACGGGAGCGGGGGCACCGGGCCGGTTCTGGGCGCGGGCGCCAGCGCCTGCAGAGTTTTGCGTCCGCCCCCGCACTTCTCGCTTGGCGAGAGGAGTGGCACGCACTAAGTCAAAACTTGTGTTAAAAGTACACCAGCGGTCGTCAAACGATGGTGCGAGGATCAATGGATTGATTGATTGATTTTTTCGTGTTTCCGGTCGCGTCAACTGCTTTGGTCATTAGTCCCGTTAGTGTAGTGCTTGTTTTTTCTCGGGAGATGGCGGTGATCTTCCCCCGCTGGATGGTGAGATCCGGCGCCGACCTACCGTCGACTAGCGGGGATTCCCCCTAACCAGGACTCTCCCACCAGCGGGGCACCGCCCCAGCCGGGACAAGCTCTAAGCTCTCGACCGGTCTCCCGGAATATGTGGTAATGTAGTACATGTTAGTGTGTGTGTGTGTGTGTAAAGGGAAAGTATGGGACAAGGAAGATGAAGGACAGATCACGCTCGGTCCGTGGCCCGTTCGGTAGGGTACTTCTCCGGCATTCGTCTGGTGTTGATCGGAGAAACCACGGAAAACTACCGATCAGAACAGCCGGCTGCTAGAATTCTCCTCCAGACAGCGACTTAATTCGACCTAGCTGAAAAGCTAGTGTCGAAAACCCTGCCGTCGGATCAATGGAGAAGCGCGGAGAAAAGTCGAACTGATGCCAAACAACGACTGTCCGTTCTGCATTTTTGTCTTGCAGAAGTAGGTAGTACGCTACATTTCCATCACTGAGCATCAGATTCATGTTGCTGTTCAAGAGTGTGGAATTAATGATTGACAAAATGGGTTCGCGGTATTACTATAACTACGGTAGACTCGCGATCCGGTAGGAGATCCGGTCCGCACTTCTCGCTTGGAGAGAGTAGCTGCACGGTCGAAGGTCAAACTTCTACTATATTAGTGTTCACCAAACGATGGTCCGAACATCACTGGGGAACCATGGACCTTGGAGGAAATTCGTATATGTGGAGAAAAGTCAAATCGTCTCCTCCCTCTGCAAAAAAAATGACTCTCCGCCTTCCAGTATTGTTTTGCAGTTGTGTCTAGTGTAGTAGGTAGGAATTTGTGATCGGCAAAATGGGCTCACAACATTATAATAACTACAGTATACTCGCTTTTATGAGAATCTCAGTTAACCGATTAAAAAAAAAATAATAGATTGAAAATCGAAAGAGAATTAAACGTAATTTAAGTGTAAATTAGGCTCCTCTGTAACAGAGTGCCCATGTGTGCACTGCGAGATAGCATCGCCAATTCTATTTCCCCAATTCAATAATTATCGAATTCTTTCGAAGCTTCTTGTAGTCTATCGCAGCTTCAGTGATTACGGAAAATATATTCCTTCGTTTTTATTGTGTTTTCGAATTTTCATATTGATTTTTGAAGTAAACTAAGGATAATTCAAGTTTTTCGTACTCGAGGGTGGTAGTATCGGTCCCAATTATCTCGGATAATCCAACACCAATTGTAGACTAAATCATCGCCGTCACTGTCAGTATAGTTTTCATCGTTATTCTTAAACCCGGTTTTGTAGTTTCCGCGAATGAGTAATTGCAGCTATCGCAAGTTTTCCGTGAGAAAAGACCTCGTCTCCATCGACCTCTCGCAGTGCACCTCTTTTGCACTCAAGCAGAACTTCCTCCGAAGGCATGAACTCTTGAGAAACGTAAATTATCAGCGTTGCTAGAAACGAGTCAGTTCATTAGCAGTGTGTTTACGCGAAGTCAGAGAAGATAAAGGATTAACATGAAGTCCCTACTGTGTAATTACGATAGAACATTTTAAAACATAGTATTTTTTATTTTGCAACGTAGTGTGTTTAGAAATATTTCCTGTGGAGGTAATTAGTGAACACTAACCAGAATGGAATGAATATCCCAATAAGAAATAACTAAAATTATATTTTAATGAACACAATCCCTAACACAACTACAATCATTAATCACAATCACGAATATTTGAACATAAATACGAAACGCTAATATCTGGCAAAAATAATAATTCATGCGGCATTAACGCTAAAAAAACTTTTTTTTCTTATTTGAACCGTTCGATTTATTCTAAATTGTCAACGATGTTATGATTTCAATAGTTGTTCATCATGTGTTTCAACGTGTGAGAAGTTTTGTTTTGAACTTTATCTTTTGTTGACTCCAGCTTCATCGATGTCGTCTTTTTCTTTATTTTGTGCTCGATTCTCCTCTCATTATTCTTTGCCTATCTCTGGAGCCACACCCCCCTTTCCCGCTTCACTTACGAAAAAGAATCTAATTTACTATATTCATTATTACAACCATATTGGGTAAAAATCAAAAATGTATTATTTAGGTATTTGATATTGGTTTAGGTATTTAGTCAGAACCACTTATTATTATTAAAAACAAAGAATTTGATTTGATTTATTTGGCCAAAAAACAGTAAAAACTGTATACGACGTATGGGATAGAAGAATATTTGCGCACGTTATCTTGAGTACCAGAATCCCATCCCAAGATTTTAAAGCTAAATAGTTGGAAGTTAAAACAACATCAACAATAATAGTAATGATAGTTATAATAATAATAATAATAATAATAGTAATAATAATAATAATAGTAATAATAATAATAATAATAATAATAATAATAATAATAATAATAATAATAATAATAAAATTTAGAAAAGCGGGAGATTATCAACATTTGAAAAACTAGACATTTTCGTTCCCGAGTTATAGCAAAACTGTTTGCTACGTTAAACAAATTGCAGATTTCGATCTTTCTTATTTAATTACCAGTAGAACCAAAAAAAATAAAAAAAGAGAAATAAATACATTGAAATACGTAGAAAAAAATAAATTAAAACGGAGAAAATTAAGGCTCCACAGAAAGAAGAACCGGAACGGATGTAGGGGTCAGAATATGCGTCGAAGTACTTGGTGTGGAAGAACGCGAGTGCGCCTTTGAGCAGCGGCGTTGCTGAGCTGGAGCGGGGCGGAGCGAAGTCGGGCTGAGAGGGGAGAGGCGAGGTGGAGCGGGGCGGGGAGGAACGGAATGGGGCCTAGCGGGGCGGAGCGGGGAGGAGTGGAGCGGAGAGGAGTGGGACGGGGCGGAGCGGAGCGGGGCGGAGCGGGGCGGAGCGGAGCGGGGCGGGGCGGGGCGGGGCGGAGCGGGGCGGGGAGGGGCGGGCAGAGCGAAGCCGGGCTGAGAGGGCAGAGGCGGGGAGGAGCGGGGTGGAGCGGGCCGGAGCGGGGCGGGGAGGAGCGGAATGGGGCGGAGCGGGGTGGGGCGGGGCGGGCGGAGCGAAGCCTGGCTGAGCGGGGGAGGGGCAGGGGCGGAACGCGCGCAGCGAGGAGACGCGGGGCGGAGAGCGCGCCTCCGTGAGATGTCGCGTCGCGTCCCAGGCCGCGCGGCGAGGCGGAACCGGCCTCTGGCGGGCGCGGGCAGACAGCCGCCCCAGCGCCGCCCGGCGCCCGGCGTCTCCGCACTCGAGGAAGGGAAGAGCGCCGAATGGCAATGGACGAGAGCTCATGATCTGCCCGAAAACACGCTAACATTCCCCCAGAAATGATGTGTTATCTGGGTTACATGAGTGATTTATCTCAGGACAACCCGTACGTATCATCCAGCCCGCTCTCTACTTGGGCCGAGGTTCAACTCCTGTTCGATTCAAGTGCAATCTGTACGTGTCCCCGTTTCCCCTGCCTTTCTTTCTGCCATTGATTATTCTATCATCAACACACGCGGATTCATACATCAGACGGTCTGCCGAGAGGCGTTGTGGTAAGCAGTTACAGAGGTATAATATTCGGGTTGTGGTGATTCCGATGTGTATCCTAATAAGTACCCACATATGTAACGTTTATACCAATGAAAAGTTTAAAACTTCCGATACCGATATTCGGCAACATGTTTCGGCAACAGGGCACCTGTGCCCTAGACACGGCGTCTCCCAGATAGCCAAGTAAGTTCAGTATTTGGCACGTTTTTTAGGGGTCAGGAAGACTACATTACGGCTTCTATTTTAACAAATCATTGTCATCTGTCTTGCATTCATTCTGAATTTCCAAATTATTCTCTCATATTTCTTTTTTCAATGATTTTCTACTATTCTCCTTTGTTTTTTTCATAATATTTTTCTGTGATATTTTGAAAATGTATGTTCATATTTTTGACGCTATTATTTCTTTTATCTTTGTGCATATTTTGTTTCAAAACCTTTTCTTTTCCTCTGCTCTTGTACGAGAATACCATGATGTTCTTTGAATCCTTCCCTTTTTCATGACAAAATTGAGATTAAAAACGTCTGTTATATAAAGTCAAGCATAACGGCAAATGACACGATGATCTTAACATTTTGACGAAATTGAAAACAGCAGGATATCAAAAAAATAAACTTTGCTCTTAGGTCTCAATCAATTCAATCGCTTCGTATGCCCATCGCGGCAGGCTAACGTACATTTTCCCACGGACATTCCTCCCTCCCCCCCCCCACATTGCCGCCAAGCGACTGCTGCAAAGAGCCCTGAAATTGTGACGTCCTCCTGGCGACTTTTTGCCGCGGGAGGCGAGGCCGCTGAATGAACGGGAAATGAAACCGTTCGGGTGCGGCTCATTCATCATGCGAAGCGCCCAACCGCCGCCCACCCGGAGGCCTGCCCTCCCGCGAAGCCTCTGTCCAGCCAAGGAAGCGATCTGCCCTTCACAAGACATCTCCACGCCTCCCTCGTTCCACGAGGAAGCGAAATACGATCGGAAAATCCTTGCGATAAATTGAATGGTTCAGCACTATGTTCAACATTCTGTAAATAATTTTCATTTTTTCACTGTCTGTCAATGTAAGGTATTGACTCACTTGATATTGTGTTCTGAACAAGATAAAATTATATGCAAATTATGTTTCAACAATATAACCACATAATTTGTACTCGAATATAACAATGTTGTATACACTATTATCATAACAGTTTAAGAAAGTTTCTAAGTAACATAATTATTATTGTGCAAATATATAGGTCTGTTTTTCATCTGGCCGTTAATGAATGAACAGCCATAAGTTGAAAAGCATTTTCGGTGTTTCCTCTAGAATTAATATCTTATTACTCGTGTTCTTTTTGTAAATGATTTTTTATGTATCCTTCATCTTCACGACTCCCTGAGCATCATTTGTAGAACCAACATCACATAATGAACAATTTTCCTTTCTTTAATCGTTCCTGCAGAAACAGTTTTGGCAGAACAATTGATGAAAATTAAATATAAAATTAAAAATTATCCTTAAACTTTCCCGCCCTGACTAGACATAAGACGGTGCTATGGCTGAGGATTTGCTACGTCTGATAGCCGAATTCAATAGCCGCTCAAGGCGACTAATCTCTCAAACCACCCACTTGCACAGATAATCCAATAATCTGATTATATATTTCCAGTCCCAACCTTTATCGCCACCAAAACTTGATATTTGCACATTGATATTTGTCTTTGAATGCAACTTCAACCTACTCCTGTAATAAGAATAAGATTGCATGCCATTTTCGCATAATATATAATAATGATGATAAATGAAGGACGATATAATAAAAATGGGAATAATAGTAATAATAAACTAAACCATTCATGAAATCAATCTTGTTGATCATTTGATAAACCTTTGGTACAACTAAACACATTGTTTTGAAAATTATCACATATAACTTCGTCATCCTGCCAAAATTCAGGATAGCCAGTAAAAGGAACACAATAACTCATTATAACAACAGATGTCTTCCTCAGTCCCCTTTCATTACTAATATTTCATCACGTGTGAAATGACGAGACTTAAAAGACTTTCTTTAAATAACGGCCACAAAAACCCACCTCGGATAAATGCGGTGTGAAGAATTTACACAAATATCTATTAAATTAATTATCCCACGTATTAGATTTCGTTTTTCCACAAAACATTCTTGAAATTTACGCAAAGCCTTTCAGGATTCGCACTCGCCTCACGTACGGAAACAAAATAAAGGCACGGCGCCCTCGTTAGGCGCGGACCGCTAACACCGCCAAGCCTCGAGATGAAGTTGTTAAAAGAGACGAACAGGTCGTTTTATTTTCCAGCCGAAGCAGCACCTCGAGGTACTAAAGTAATATAACCATATTCCTGCGGTAAATCGTAATTTTGGCTCGAGCGCGGAGTCTGAAGGGCCGTCGCCGCGGCGATTAACCGGCGTGCGCGAGGCGTGCCTCGGAAGCTGATGGCTCCCGATTGGGCAGACGCTGTCGCTTTTCGCCATGAAAGTCACGCCACTTCGCTTGTGTGTTCGGCGCAGTTATGCGGCGTTTTAGGGTTATCTTCGGTGTAAAGTGCGGAGATTGGAAATGTTATCGAAGGTTTTTTGTGTAATCGTATTATATTAGGGAATGCTGCTGTTCGTTGGGTATTTTTTTAGGGTGAGGCGTGTGGTTGGATGCGTTTCTGCACCGACGGGTAACAAGTTTTATAACAACTATGTAAATTGAGGGAGAAAGGTGTTAAGAAGGAAATAGAACATGGGGAAGATTCCAGCCGGTATGTACTTCATGATCATGCTGAGGTTTTGTAATAGGTAAAGTACGGATATTATTTCTTCATAGGTTATTCTCGTTAACGCAGTTCTTTGGAAATTAATGTTGCCAATGCCCTGGGTTGCTATCTAGCTATCCTTTATAAAGTTAATCGTACATATTATTCGGTCCTATAGCAGAATGTTTCTTCTGAACTATCAAAACAACAAGCTCCATCTCCTTCCACACAGCATAGTCATCTACGCCTGCACTTTCTTGACGTCCTAAGCAAAATATCCCATCGACCCTAAACATTCGCCGAACAGCTAATGTGTTCGGCGAATGTTCACTTCCTTTGATGTATCCAAAAGACCTTCATGCGGTGGGTAGGGCGAGCACCGAACGTTCGATACTCGACAAATAGCAAGCAACTCATCCAGATTACTCGGGATTCGGCGAGCGGTTGCTTGCTGTTCGCCGAATAGCGAATGTGTGGAGCCTTAAAGACGGCTCCACACTTTCGGCATTCGTCGAGCAGCGAGCTAGTGCTCGCCCAATCCAGAGCAATTGACGTGTTTGGCGAATGTTCGCTCAGTTTGATGTGTCCTAAAGACCGACACGCGGTGGGTAGGGCGAGTACCGAATGTTCGTCACTCGGCAAATAGCAAGCAACTCATCCACACTACTCGGGATTTCGCGAGCGGTTGCTTGCTGTTCGCCGAATGACGAATGTGTGGAGCCGCCTTTACGTCAGCAACCCGGCGCCCCGCGCGGCACCGCGTCGCAGACACAGCGCAATGTTTAAGCAGCCGCTAATTTTCCCTCGCAGGATGCTGCACGCGCGCCCTTTCGGAGGAAAAGGAGAGACCGCTTGTGAAACTTCGCCATAATTTAGCAAATTACCTCGCCGGCGACTAATGCATAAATAATTGCTCCCATCCGACTCCGTGGATATGTAGAGTAGCCGTGGCGATTATTAATATCTGTATTAAAACAAGAAAAATATATTATGCACATTACGTAATGTCAAGATTAGAGGCGGATAACGACTACTGGCCCAGCCGTTTCCAACTGCGCGTACAATTAACACATCTAAACGCAGCAAATGAAAAAGTAATTGAGCTGATGTTAATGTACAGTCAGGGTTATTGGGTACTTAAAGACAGGTAATTATACATCATAAAAGTTAGACTTTGAAGTTCTTTTTAATGCGATTTTAATTATTGTTTCGCGTTGTTATGGCCTACTAAGCGGCCTATTCTCGGCCGGGCTTAACGATCGCAGCGCTATCTCAGTTAAACAGCCTTGATGAGGCGGGGTAGGCTTGATGGGGTACCGCTGCTCTTCATTACGTTGGAGGCTCTGGATGGGTTCGGTGGGCGAGATGGGCGCGGTGGGTTGATTCGTCAAATTCCCTGGCACGTTGTGCCCGAAGGTTTCGTGTAGCGCCTGGACCCCCAGGGCAAGTGAGTGCTATGAAGGGTCAGTTGGAGCCTTGTCAGCGGGTGCCGTTTCCACTTTTGGATGTGGGAGATCACTGAAATCAGGGTCGACTCTCATTTAACTGATTTCCTTAAAAATTTGCTGAACTAGATTTCGATTCGCTGGTCCAGATAGATGGTAAGACCTGCTGAAAAATACGAAAACGCAAGCAAGTTGCCGCGCAAATGCTTGTTGAATCTGTTGAAACAATGAATTAATATGTAATTAATATTTTAATTAATTCATTGAAATAATATTTCCATCTACTAATTTATATAGTACGAGTATTATGCAATTAATTGCGGACATCCACCATATCTGCGGTAAACATTAATGATGTCGGTATCTTTGGAAAATCCAAGGAATTGCCGGGGAAACATGATTGAGGGATACAAGAACTATTTTCTCGTATTTTTTTTGCGCCTTTATATCTTTTTATTTATTCATTTTCATCCGTACACTATAGTAGAGGGAGAGAAAATACTGGAATTACCTCAAGAATGCCATCTCGAATTTTCGAACGTAAAATTAGTGTTTAAGATTCTTTTGAGCTCTAACTCTGCACACACGTCAATATTAAATACTATTAGCATTGTTTTAAATATGGTGAATATTAGTGTAGATAAATAGAAGATAAATGCATTTTTGTACTCGAAAATTAGGATGTCTGCATGGATATCTGAATGGAAGTGTCAGGCATAACTCTATCAGATCTTTGTGTGTGTGTTTGTGTTTGTGTTTGTGTGTTTGTGTGTGTGTGTGTGTGTGTGTGAGAGAGAGAGAGAGAGAGATAGAGAGAGAGAGAGAGATAGAGAGAGAGAGAGAGAGAGAGAGAGATCTTGGTAAATACCTCAAGAGTAAGATTTAGTTCTGCTGATCGGGAGATTATTGACATATTTTAATTTTAGAGGGTACCCTTCATGGAGCCCTATTTACACATTTTTCTGAAAAATCATCTCTCACTGACATTTCTTTCTTCAAATTGTTTGTTCGAATATAAGAAAGTGAATTTTTAAGTATGGTATAGTTTTGATATTCATTAAAACCGCTGAATTTAGAGAATTGCAAAAATCTTTGTTTAAAACACTAACAATTTTCATTTTTGCTGAAAGAATTTTAAGCTTCCAGCCAAGCAAATTTCGTGGTTTTTGCTTTAAATGAAAGTAAGTGATCCCCAGCTGTCCTATTGCTTGCTAGTATAAACCCTACATTTTAATAAAATCGAAAATTAATGGAAATAACGCTTATCTGTCGTCATTTGTACAAAGCGCCGTTTCGTTGTGTGAAGAACTTCAAGACCTTGATCTACCACTATCAAGCGTGTGTGAATATGAGGTAAGAGTTAGAAGATAGCGAATATTTTAAGTTCGAAGATTCGGTGTTTACAAATGCAAATATTAGTTTTGTCGCAATGTAATTTCAGCAATCATATGACATATATGTACTTTCACAACAAAATCCAGTGATTGTAGTAACATGTGGTGCAGTACGTTTTTAAGTTAAAGGGAACAACAGGATTTCTTAGCCATAATTCACTATAATATACGTACAGATCTTTGTGAATATCAAACAGTTCAATTACATTCTCAGAAACATGTAAAACCTGTATTCGCAGTGAATAGTGATTGTATTGCTCTACTTCTTTCCACCTACGTACTATTTTTCTTTACGGTGCACAAAGCTAATTGATATTATACGATTATACGTGTATTTTCCTCATCTCCATATGTACGCAATAAACAAATGTAGAATTTCTTGTTATATTGAATGAATTGTCTTATGGTTATTGAGAAAGTATCAAAAAATATTTTCAGTTTTTTAATCTAACAAACAAGTGACGCATTAATGAACAAGTCTTCCAACTGAGTACAAAATAAAACATTTGAAAGTAATTAACAACCTGTTGGTCGCTTAGCTGTCGCCTAGGATTTTAATCTAAGGCATTGAATGAATTTATTTATTACTTCCTTTCAAATTATTTACAAAAGTGGATTATATTCTTAACACTCATAATATGTTATGTAGTGATGTATGTGTTCTACTTTGTCATAATAATAACAAAATATATATCGTTCATTAGGTATGCTCGATGATACTTCAGTGATATAATGCAACAAGTTTCTGGGTGCACTTTCTATCTTCCCAAGTATGTCGAAGCTTTCATAATGATTTGCATAAAATTATAATAAACATATAATTATCCTAAGATAACATTAATCTTCTTATTCTGTCGTGCTCAAGATGTTCATCATTATTTACGTTGAGATAAAAATAACTGAAGATAAGTTGGCTTTTGAGTTTAAAATGTTTACTAATTTATGTGTTATGACTCTTCATTAATGCGCTGTATACAACTACTTCATGGCGTTTTTGCTCGCATCAAGGCACTTTTCGAAGCATAATGCTGGGCAATTATACAGCTTTAGACGATGCAAGACATTTTTGATCAGGTTTGTTCAAAAACATTTACTTTAACTGCTCGAATATCAACCTTAAGTGACGCCATTTTAGATCTGTTTTCCATTGTTCATATTGAATCAATTCCAAATTGATATTATACCTATAATTGAATGATTTAAATTAACTCCTAGTTTTAGTTTCTAAATACTTAATTCCCTTCTATGTATTTTTAGGTTTCTTGTACGTTCGATATCTTCAGTCAGTTATGCTCGTAATGAACGAGGAAATACCTTGGAAATACGATGGAAAGAAATCACGCAAAACCAATTTTGATACCAATTGGTCAACTTTCAAGTTTGCGTACAATGCAGGTTTTATTAGCTAGTTCATTTTGGACTAACGTCGATCATGTAGTTCACTGACAATGATCGATGGTTCAAAAAAGAGCCACGAAAATGCGGTTCTTCTTCTGGTGAGTGGAAGTAAAACGTTCCAGATTCGTTGCCTCAAGCTAACTCTACCACCCGAGGCCGCCCTGCTAGTAAAGCTGATCAACAACAGGCGAGCAGAGGCGAAGGGAGGCTCTACACAGCGGACAGTAGGCAATAAGCATGTAAAATTAAATTTTAAAAAGTCAAAAATAAATAAAATAGAAAGTAATGAAATAGAAATAGGGAGAAATATTATAAAAATCAAATAGAAATCAATTAAAAGTATAGATAAAACAATCGTAATACACTTGGAAACAAATGGTATAAGAGAATGATGGCAACTGTGAAGAGGAGGTGAGCAGTCGCTAGCGGGTGGTAGACTGTGGGTGATGAGAGCGACTTAAGAGAAGGCAGCAGGGGCGGCGGACGGCGGGCGGCGGGCGGCGGGCGGCGGGCGACCACGGGCTGGTCACGAAGCAGATGGGCGATACCTGGACCGCCCTCGCTTATCAGGAAGCGTCTTAATTAGGAACTCGGCGAAGACGGAGCTATCTCCCCGCCTCCTTCCCCTCCTCCCAGCCCCCCTCCTCCGTCCCAACCTCCCGTGCGCACGTTCCCCCCTCCACCTCCCCACATGAGTGCCACGTGACGCCAATTACACTTCGCCATAAACGAAGGAGAAATTATTTGTATTCCGGTCCTAAAGTTTTAATTACCTCCCTGGATGTTCGGCGAGGAGCCGGTTTAATCGCTTGACTCTATTAAGGGAGTAATTGTAAAGCGCTTTCTCTTTTGTTGGTTCTATTTCGTCGATGAACCCGCTATTGAAAGCGCGGGCACGCTTCATTAGCTGGGCCAGTTCCGAAATATTTGCGGTTGGAGATCGAACTCGAGCGATTCGCATCAACGACGTTATGGCGAAGGTTTTCGTCTGCGATAGGCTGCGTGGCTTTATAAAAGCGAAGGAACGGATAGCTTTTAGACGTGTAGGAATAGTATCTTTGTCCTTGTTTCAATCCTGAATATCTAATAATGCTGAGGAGTGACTCATACGGAATTAAAGGTCGATAACAAGAATTAAAAAGATACGCTACTACTTCCTTATGTGAGTTATATACATATCATTTACGGTAATAGTAGCGATAAACTTGTTAATGTAGATAATGATAATTACTTTTTTCTTTATAAGGTCACACTATCCATGACTTTTCTGCTATAAATCGTAATTATTTATCGAGCAGAATCATTATTGCTTGTGTACAAGACATTATGTTAATTACGTATCGTATAATGCTAGTCACATTCATGTAATTGAACCTGAATCAAAGAAACGTCTGGGTTAACACGGAATGAGATCAATAAAGACGAGATAAATGGAGATATGAATGTGAAAGAATTGGTCGTTCTTTATATAAAATTGATCGAAAGGCATGGTATCTACAAAAAGAAAATGAATAATAAAAGAAAACGAAAAGAAATGTCTTGGCCCTTGTTCTAAACAGAAACAAAGGTAAAAAAAGAACAAAGTGAAAAAGAAAAAAGTACTGTGGAAATCAATTCAGCAAAGTTTTTGATAAGAGAAAGAAAAGATATTGCAGAAAGTTGATGTATTGAGATAAAAATCTGAATAAAAATGAAGAAATAAGAAAAATAACAAAAAATGAAAGGGAAATGTAGGTACAAGAAGAAATAAAAAATAAAAAAACAAAAGTAAAATTCAAGGAAGAAAAAAAGAAAGGAAGTGAAATGAATGAAAGAAAGAAACCGAAACAAAAAAACACGTAGCCAAGAATAACGGAAACATAAAGAAACATGAGAAGGCACAAAACCAAATGAAAAGCGCGCAATAAAAAAAGCGGAGGGGAACCGAAAGGCGGGGTTGTACATTCCCGCAGCGCAATTCTATTTGTCAAGATGTGCGCCTGCCAAAGCCGCGCAGTTTCGAAATTCCTTCTCCTTCGCCCGCCGCCCTGCGAGCGCTCCGCATTCAGATTAAACGATTCGCGATAGAATCCGGAGGGCGCGGCTGCCTTTATTTCGCAATGCTGGAAGCGCCGTCGCCGCCTCCGCCGCGGCCCCAATCCACTTTTATGCGCAGCAGAGACATAAAGTTGAAGTGCAGCTCCATAAGAATAAATGTGTATCAGCGCCCTAACCTTTGAGCGCGGGCGCGCGGAAGGGGCAGAAGTTCGCAGTCGTGGGCGTGAAGGCGAAGGGGGTGCGGGGGCCCGTTGCCTTGCTTGGACGGGTGCGGTGGGGGGGGGGCCGTACTCCGTGCTTCCCTCTCCCCCTCCACGTAATCTGGAACCTCGAAAAATTTCGAACCTGCAGAGTAGGATACGAAGCGCATACAAAATGGTCCGTAAACTAATCCTTGTGGAACCCCAGAGAGTTTGATCGGTTTGATCTGGAATGGACTCTTCGAAAATAGTCAATTGAGCACAGTATCCTTAATACTCTTAATAATTGCCATTTACTATTTTTTGTGTTATTTTTATTTCGAAAAATCTTGTCGCGCAGTAGGGAGAATATGTTCCTCAGTAGTTTTCGCACACTTCAAATGAAATTTGATACATTCCAATGCACATTAATGTCATAAATTATATATAAACGGTAATATTAAGTCCTTTTTAAAGAAATAAATATGTACGTTTAATTTTTATGTATTACTTTGGTATTAATACCCAGTTTTAGTTGACTAGAATCAAATAAACGAAACCGAGAATGGCTGGCTATCTGGAACCTACACTAGGCTGTACCATATCTGACATATGTTTCCGCTCAGATCTTTTTTAATTTCATTTATTTCTATTTGAAGGGATATGTACAAAACAAATGCGAGTACCGCAAGTGCAAACTCTTCTGCATTGCATCCATTCGTAACATCAACATAAGGCTCCGCACTGAACTTCTCCACCTTGAAGCACTCCGAGATAGCACAGGTGAACGACCTCTTGAGGTTCTTCTGATAACTGAGAAGCCCAGTTGCGTCGAGGTTTATCCCGTGCACGTAACAGAAGTCCAGACGTCGCGTCGGGGCGGATCGGGCCGAGTCGGGTCGGGTCGGGTCGGGTCGGGTCGGGTCGGGTCGGGTCGGGTCGGGTCGCGTTGGGTCGGATCGGACCGGACCGGATCGGGTCGGGTCGGGAGATGGCGGCAGCCGATACAGCGGGTGACAACGGATGGGCATCGCACGGCTGCGTGTGCTGGGCATGACAATTGCCCGCCCGCGCGGTCTTCGCAGAAGACGCGACGGCCGCGCAGGGAAATCCGCGAGGGAGATTTGTGGCCGAGCAACATGCGTGACTTATCTCGACGTCGCTGTTCTTTACCTGACGTTGTTTGTTCGTGTGGTATTTGATCATGTCCATAACCGTTAATGGAACTAAAGAGGTGGTGCAGCTTCATAGTTAATTATATTTCTCACTCTCTCAGAATATTTCACTTCTTCTTCTTCTTCCTCTTCTTCTTCCGTTGGACAACAGTCACTTCCATTTCCATATTTTCCAGCCGTCTCGAACGTGGTCTTCCTTTCATTCCCATCCCTTCTAGTTCGCCAGACAACATTTTCTGCACTCTCTGTTTTCTTATTCGTAAAATTTCAGTTCCATAATTCCGTAATTCTCATGATTTCTATTTGAAGGGATATGTACAATACAAATGCGAGTACCCTAAGTGCAAACTCTTCTGCATTGCTTTCATTCGTAACTTTAACATAAAGCTCCGCACTGAACTTCTTCTCCACCTTGAAGCACTCCGAGATAGCACAGGTTTCGTGAACACTTATTTCCAAGTTTGGATTACCCCCTAAGTCCGGCTGACAAGAGGTAGCATACGGGTACACAGCAGGAAATGTAATTACTTTTCCTAGAATTCAACCGCTCAATTTGGAATGTCCGGCTGTTCCTATCAACGGAAGTTCAACTGTGCTTTCCAAGTATACCAAAATTCGAAACAAAAATTTCTCTGAGCCTTTTCTAATTAAAATGTGATTAATAAAACGTTTATTTCAGTAATTTTCTAACAAAGCAATATTCAACTAATTCAAAAGGTGTAATGAGATAATGCACTTCAGAGAATGCATACCATTCTATTATTATTATTATTATTATTATTATTATTACTATTATTATATTGTTATTATTCTGTATTGATTGCTCCTAGTCGTGTCTTGTGCCATGGCTGTGACGTAAGTTGAATTACAATCATAACCGGGGATCTGGAGACGCGAGAATATTATGAACAACTTGGCGACATCGATGCATACTGACGTAGTTAATATTTACTTTGGCAGAGATAAAAGAGTGTCGAGTGACGTGCGGACGGATGTGACAAGTATTGAGTGCGTATTTGACCTCGCGCGATAGATTTCTCCAGATAAATAGCGTCGATAGGACGGTTTCGTTCAAGAGAACTCGAGATTCGACACGGCATTGACATCGCAAAGAACAAATACAAATGTAGTACGTTCATGGGATTCAATATTTTGAGAGTGGATTTTCCGTCATTGTCAAATTTGTTCTCAATTTTTCTTTGATGCACCGCACAACTATACCTTCTTCCGCTGTGTAAACTTAATTTTTTGCTTGAAAATCCTATCTTATCAGAAGAGTGATAATTAACAAACACCCAATTTTATCAATCAGTTTGGTTACGTGTTACATCAATCTTCTTAACTGTGTCACGATAATTTTGAGGATTAATATAAAGATAAACCGTTTCATACGGAGAATTTTAGTACTGCAGTTTAAGGGCATGAAACGTTTAATGCGTCTCGCAATGGGATTAATTCTCAAACATCTATACATGCAACATGTGAATTTTTCATTTATTTGAATGATAAATAACGCTAATAGATAATAACTGTGAAAAAAATGATGTATGTAATGATCCACCAATCTCCCTCAGTTTACTATTTCCTATCAGGTTTACATTTCTAAAAATTTGAAATGTTTAAAAAGAATTAAAACTTACTGAGAAGCAGAGGAAAAGCTACAAAAGTAAAAAAAGGATTGAATATAAAATATTAAGCAAAAGCATAATTGTAATAAATGTGGCGTGTACCCGACAAGAAAGTAATTGAAGTTCGATTCTTAACACAAAACAAATCACGCTCTATAATATCCAATAAAAAACACGACATTCAAGTGTATTGTCTAAAACCGAGACTCAAGAGTTACAAATCATAGTCATATCTCCTTGCCAGAACGAGTTTTTCCTCTTCTTTTTCCATCGAGGCACGTTTTTGCTCCGGACATGCACAATTCACAGAGAAGCATAATTGTATCTACTAACTCACTAGAGAGTAAAATTTTACCCCTATGACAAACGCACTGTTTTGCATTCGAAAATAAGAAGCCGTATACAACCGTGTTTGAATCACAATTAATTCTAGTGTGTGTGAAAAAATACGGTCTAATCATCTCATTATAAAAACAGCGATTATGCATGAGTTATCGCGCGGTGCCACACGAAGATACAATGTTTACCAAAGAGCATTTGCACCACAATACTCGGGACAAAAGCACGCGTTGTTGCATTATACATAAACATGACCCCAAGGTAACTCCGCGCTCGAGATAGCCCGTACTGCCGGGACGACAAATAAGTCTATTGACTTGTCAGCAGCGATGGAGGCGGCAGACCCAGCCTATAATTGTGTGCCCCGTCCGCTATCCTCTAGATATACAATAGCTCCATGGCAGCAGGCTCGTTTCAGAGGCAAATGTATTCGGGAAACGGAGACAAGACAAATTTAAAAGTAAGCGCCGCCAATTATTTTATGCTGACGGCACGATCGCCCGCGCACGAGGAGAGGTGGCGCGGCGCGCGGGCACTTCAGAAACTTAGGGTACTGTCGCAAAGATACGAAGCAGCTTCACTATCAGCACACGTTTTCTTGAACTTCCTGAACTTTCTTAGTGGAAAATACAATTATTCAAAAAATCGTTCTTCATGAACTCTCGGTAGTAATTCGAACACTTCAAGAGAGGCACGAAAAGGGTATGTGACAACAAGGCTCAAATTTAGTAACTATCTCCAGTAAATATATATATATATATATATATATATATATATATATATATATATATTACTCATCGGTTGCTTTATGGAATTGCACATTTTTATACCTTTGACATGTAAAAACTTTTGTTGTATATACTAAACTGTATTATTACAGATAGATATTTATTAAAGTTCGCTTTGAGCTAATGCTCGGTGGCAAACATGATTACAACTAGATTACAATTACAAAAATATTTACAAACGGAATTACAATTAGAATTAGAGATTGATATTCTAGAATTGATGAAGATGATATGGTGATAGAATTGATGAAGATGATATGGTATATTTTATTTAGACAAATCATTGAAGTATCATGCGAGAGTATTTTTCTTGTTGTTCTTGAACAATGTGCATACTATGTTTTGGAAAACTATTTTGTGTGGCTTTGTTCAGAAGCATTTTTGCTGCTGCAGGCCACTTTTCACGACTACGCAGACATATCGCAAGGAGGGCCCTAACGGGAAGCGTGTAGTTAGCGTATTGTGCTGTGTGGTGACTCCGCTCAATCAAACAAGCGCCCTCAATAAATCAGCGGGGGGATCGGTTGGCTGGAAGTAATCCGCGTGCCCCCACCCCGCACCCTGCCTCACCTCGCCTCATTGAACGAGGCAGGGGCGCGCGGCGCGGCATTCAATTTGTCCTCCCCCGCACCCTCGCCCCACGGCGCAGCCCATGGATAGGCGGCTAATCGCTGCACAGTAGCCTGCCCGAAGCGCCCTAACCGGAGCCACCCGCGGTATAGTCAGGGCTGCTCAAACGCAACACTTGGACCAGACTACTCGCGGTGTCACTTGTCTTTCACTAGACTAGAGCCGATTGTCACCGAGCGCTTTCCCTCCCCTCCCGGCGGGTTGACGAGACAAGCAGCGGTTCACACCGGTTGCCACTGACGCTTCCTGGTTCATATCAAATCAATATATGGATGCCATTTCATCACGTTGCATACGCGTCTCATAATTTATTCTGCAATATTCATCACATCCAAAAAATATCTTCATTCAATCTTTGTAAAATCCCCACTCATCCTTCTCGCATCGCCAATAAATATCCATTTTATACCTTCTGTAAAATATTTCCTGAACTAGAAGAGGGCTAATGAGGTACCATCATGATTTCCTCAACCTTTCTATTAGACAAAGCTGAGGTTGAGTTATAATTGTTAAGTCACTTATACATTTATGTAGTTTTGTTTAGCTGATCTATGCACAAAATAGTTATATAAAAAACTGTAGACCGTAGATAAGGGCGGGCCATGACCCGACGGCAGCCCTCGAGCAGCCCTGGTGGAGCAAGGCCACTCGTCTTCCTCCGCTGGATTCCGGGGTTCGAATCGCGATTGATCCACGTGGAACTTGTGGTGAACAAAGCGCTTCGCGGCCTGTCTTCTCTGGGTTCTCCCGTTTTCCCATCCTCTCATTCCGCTACTGCTCCATGACTTTCATCCATACCATCATCATCACAATCATCTATCCGTCAAACCATTAGTCCACTCTAGGTATGGCCAAAACGCTAAGGCACTGGCATCATAAGAAGATCTTGCGGCCTTGTCGATAAACGAGATCTTTCGATCTCGTGAGACGACACTTTTCAGCCCATGTTGTAACATTTCGTCTTCCTCAGTGCGTCCTGTGAAGAAAGCCACAACGTGACAGTCGAATTGCCTGGGATATTCTACGTCGCAACGCCTCACGACAGGGCGATCACTCAGGATTTTCCTCTTTCTCCCGACTCTCAATCCGTCACAGCTACCACGTCGTCATTAGTCATTCCCCAAATGACGTTTTAATCCTAGTCAAAGAAAATATAATCCACATCCTGGTGCTAGTTACGAAACGTCCAAGCGTAATTTCGAAAATAAAAAAAAGAATCAATAATAGAGATACAATAACATGTGTGATGTGATGGGATCCCTGCTCATTTTAACGTAAAGGATGGAAGTGGAGTGTGGTTTATAACTAATTAATTGTATACCAATAAAATGGAAATATATGCGGCACCAAATCAATCACTTGTTTCAGCGAAGTCGTAACTAAAAATTTGGCAGAAATAAATTATTATGAAGATGCAATTCTGAAGAATTTTTGGCAGAAATTTATCATTAATAAGAATTTTTGGAGCCATTCTAGTAGTATAATTTGAACATCGTGCTTCGTTGTATAGATGCCCCTTCGACGTGTTTAATAGGTGAACAAGAAATTTCAATTGCACTACCTGTAGAAGGAAGAGTTAATGCGACTATTGCGGCGAACGAGTGACAGGAACGGTCAGAGAAATGTGCCTAGTCACTAATTAAAATGTTCGAAACTGAGGAGTTGGGGGCGAATTATCAATCCGAAGATACCACTATCACCTTAGTAGTTAGTAAGATTATTGTAGGTAAATTTTAAGTATATTTAAGCAATCTTATCAAATGCAGATTGTTAATATACGCTGATAACTGTATTGCCCAATAACTAAAAAAAAAAACTATCCCCGACATCCCCTCCCCCGTCAATTCGCACCCTGTCGTTCCAGCAGGCCGACGGCGCCTGCCGAGAGAGCAAACCCGTGCGTGGGCGGTGCGTGCATGCGTGCGCGTGCGCCGAGGGCGGTGCGTGCGCGCCCGCGGGGCGCTGGGGGCGGGGCCTTCTATCTGCTCGGCTGGGGCAGCCCAACGCGCGCCCGCGCACCCCGTTATTACAGGGGAGGAAACACGGCAATTAGCGCATTGCTATCGCCTTACCCCCGCCCTCACCCTCGCCCTCACGCACCCTCGTTAGGCGGGCGGCCGGAGCTCCGCGCCGCCCCCGTTGCCACCCCCCGTTCCGCGCCATAAATTATTTCTCTCCCCGGGGTTTGATGCGCACCGCCCCCGATGGCTGGGCGCCGAATCCCGGCGCCGCGCCACGCCACCCCGCGCCACACCATTCCGTGCTACACTATCCCGCGCCGCACCATCCACGTTACATTATCCTCCGCCACACCATTCCGCGCCACACCATTCCGCGCCACACCATTCCGCGCCAAACCATCCCGCGCCACACCATCCCTCGCCACGCCACCCCGCGCCACACCATTCCGTGCTACTCTATCCCGCGCCGCACCATCCACGTTACATTATCCTCCGCCATACCATCCCGCGCCACACCATCACGCGCCGCACCATCCCGCGCCACACCATCCCGCGCCACACCATCCCGCGCCACACCATCCCGCGCCACACCACCCGCGCCACACCATCCCGCGCCACACATCCCGCGCCACACCATCCCGCGCCACGCCATCACGCGTCATACCACCCCGCGCCACACCACCCCGCGCCACACCACCCCGCGCCACACCACCCCGCGCCACACCACCCCGCGCCACACCACCCCGCGCCACACCACCCCGCGCCACACCACCCCGCGCCACACCATCCCATGTCACATCATCCCCCGCCACGCCGCGCCGCCAGGGATTTTGCACCCAAGCTCAACCTCGGCCGAGTCTGTCGCCTCCGTCTCTTAAATCGTGCCTTATTCCCCTTGACGAATGATTAGGAGTGCTAGCGAACGCGTTTGCGGGTAGTGCGCTTCTGCTATTCCATAAACCACATTTCGCATGCGCGCGTCCAAATCCATCGTGAAAATGAAGCGAGAAAGGCGGGACTTAATGCCTAAGACTCCCTCACTGCTGCGCCTATTTTTGTGCAATGCGGTCTCCTTTGAAATGGAAAGTCAATGAAAACGAATTCTCTACTTTTACTCTAAAAGGTAACTCGTCGAGGTGTCGCTTTGGTGAGGGTTTGGGACCACATATGCAAGTAAAATACTCCAACGATTAGTTTCCACATGTTGTTCTCCTACGTTTCACCCGTAATCTCTTACTGTCTCCACTAATCTAGACCTTCTTCCAAAATTCCCAGTTATTCAGTAATCGAATGCACAATTACACACTCATATCCGCCGCATTGTTCAACCTCTCAGATTTTCCCGCCTTCTTTATCTCTCTGGCACCAATTAAGGAAAATATTCCGTAACTTCGGTGATTGTGCTGTTAACAATTCCGCAATTCTCTTTTCCCGCATTTGCAATTTCCCCACATCACTCTTCTCTTATCAAATTATGGTTTTCCTTCTGGTAACAACTTACTCTTTACTCATTTGCTTTGTTATCCGATCTAACAGAAACCTTCCAATGTTTCCGCCACGTCATTCCTACGCTCAGGTATTCTGCGTGTCTGTTGCATTCATCTCTCTGTCTCTTATAAACCTCTCTCTCTTTTCAATTTCTTCTCTCTTCCTGATTTTCTTTCCTTGGTTTCCTTCCCCAGCCTTCCAATACTTGTCTCCCTTTCCTTTGTTCTCCCATTTCTCCTCTTCTACCCTCTCTCCTTCCCACCGTCTCTCTCTCCCTCTCCCTCTCTCTCCCTCTCCCTCTCTCTCCCTCTCCCTCTCTCTCCCTCTTTCTCTTCCTCCCTCTCCCTCTCTCTCCCTTTCTCCCTCCTCTCTCTCCCTCTCTCTCTTCCTCTCTCTCCCTCTCTCTCCCTCTTTCTCCCCCTCTCTCCCCCTTTCTCTCTCCCTCACTCTTTCTCCCCCTTTCTCTCTCCCTCCCTCTCTCTCTCCCTCTCTCTCCTTCCCACCGTCTTTCTTTGGGTGTTCGCTCACGCGGTGGCGTCCCGCAGGGCTCTTCTAATGATCGCCTGCGTTTTTGTGGCTTTGTTATCGGAGAGAAGTCGCGGGCGCGCGGGAGGTCAGCGCGCGGGGCTAATGAATCGAGTAAATAAAACCGAATGCGCCCTGACGGTGCAGAGCTGCAAGTCGTTTGTCAAAAGTGTCAGTTCGACCACAGTGGCGTTTGAGATGTCGCGGGGAGTAAGATGTTACTCAAAACAACCTTGGGGGAGGTTCAGGAGCGCAATGACGAAGATGAGTGGAGCTGTCAAATGACGATTCTGGGGTTCCGATGTCTCGACAACAAATACCATGTCGAAGCCAACTTAAAAAACTTGTGTAATATCTTCACACGTTTTACCTCTTAAGTCTTAAACTTACAAGTTACTGAAGTACAAGGGTGGATTGTCAACATGTGTATTGCAAATCATTTTATGAAACAACAAGATCGCAAAATAGTGAAAAATGGCACACCACATTTCAGTTTTGTAGAGCCGCATTTTAATTTCATGACTTCTTGACTTTGAAGTGTGAATTGCAAATTCAGCCCTTTGAGCTGCTTAATCAGCGATATGCTATTTTAACACACTGAAGAGAGATTTAAATGCAAATTTATGAGTGTGCAACGGTTGTCGTTATCTCCTCATTCTGCCAACATTCGTAGTGAGTTAAAAACTTGTGAATATACTACAATGGAGATGTTTATTTTTCATATTTTAAATCATCAATCGGTGCTTAGTCAAATAGCTTAAATAAAACCTGCAGTCGGAAACACTATTCCTAGCACCTATCGCCATCCTTTCAAATTGATATAATTTTCCTGTTGAAATCAACACCTTTTGGCTCCGAGAATAAAGAAGAAGACGTACTTGTCTTACAATGTGTAATCCTTAAAATAGTAGTCGATTCTCAAGTTCATTTCATTCATTTTATTATTCCACATCATATTTTGTCGGCTGCTTTTATTTGTTGTTCAACTATTTTAGAATCTGAGTGGCGTACGCTGCACTGCAATTACGCTCCCCCTCGGCCAGAGATTTTCCCACTTCCACTTCACCCGGGTCCGCTTCGTGGGTTCGACTCCCGTGTGAGACAGGGGTGGTTTCTCGTTCGGTTCTGGTGTAGTTGACTTTTCATCACACCAAAGAATTCATCCAAACATCCCGAATAATTCACCCCTCTCGGTTACCCCTACAATCACGCAAAAGATCAACACGAGAAAAAACTAATAATAATAATAATAATAATAATAATAATAATAATAATAATAATAAATAATAATGATGATAATATTAATAAATAATAATAATAATAATAATAATAAAATTGTCTTTATTTGTGGTGAGGCTCAGGCCTTAAGGCCTGCTCTTCCGCCTAATCACTTTAATTAATTTACAATTTTAAAAATTACAGTTGAGGCGTTCCGATGTAATTAATATTAACTGACATGTCGCAGAAGAAAAAAAATCAGTTTGTGACTACCATCTACATCAATTTATCTGTATGAGCCAAATGAATTTATGGTCATTTATTGTTTATTCTTGAAATTTTGAAAAATGGAAAGACATAATGTAAGGAACATTCTTAAAAAATGAGATAAAAAAGAGCTCCCACTTATTCCACTTAGAATCAATAATTCAAAATTCGCCTGAAATGTCAGTTGTCATTACCCAACAGCCTCAACTGTGAACAATAAGCAAAAAAGGGGGGGGGGGTTATTTTACATTTACGTCTGGGATGCAATACTAGGTACCATCCCGGCATACGCCTTAAGCGATTGAGCAAACCCAGAAACGAACGCACATACTCACAGAAAAAAAACGAACACACATACTCGAAATGAGAGTGGCACTCATCAACATTCCTTGGATTCTCGAGGTTAATTTATTTCATTTCATTCCGCGCCGTTTCTTTTCAGATGCATTTGATGCTTACTGGAGGCGGACGCCGCCATGTTGCGCGTTCACCCCCCCCTCACCCAACCGCAGCGAGAGGGCGCGTTTTTGCACCTCGCCCCGTGATGAACGAGGACACTAATGTCTGGCGGCGCTGTCAGCAAGCGGGCCCGCCGGAAATGAATTAGTCTAAGTATTGTTTTCGCGGAATATTATGCGCGCGCCGGCACAAAAGGGAAGGCCGCAATGACAGCGGTGTGTGCGCAGGCGCCAGCAGAGGATGGGAGGGGGTGCGCGGTGGGTTCCTGCGCGTGAAATATGGGAGCGCGGGTGGTGGGGATGGCGCGCGGGTGGGGGAGGAGGGGAGTGTTTAAACGACGATGGCGACAGTGTGGTTGCGGCCGAGGGGGTTGAACGGCATACTGGGCGGGCTTACAGTGCGTACGGTCATAAACGGCATATTAAAAAGTTCTTCGCACGTTAAAAACAAATTCGTGATACTTGTAGATGAAAAATTATTAAATTGTGTAATAATTGTAAAGATTTATTGGTGTCTTTGCAGACATTCATGCGAGTGATTTAAGTTGTATAGTGTTAGAAATTTCGAATTTTATCTTATAAATAATTTTAATTTACAAACAATGTATATATGATACAGTATGACACATTCTAAATATTTTGTATCAGTGCAGGTATCAGGAGATTAACTAATTCAAAGGGTCAGAATGTGCTTATTTTTTCAAATCGTTTTGGCCACTTAGAATCATGATTACCATTTAGAAGCTCTCTCATTTCTATCATTTCCTCGATCGAGATGACAATACGGCTTCCCGCTTCTTAAATATTTCTGCATATGCAAAGCAATCCACAATTTGCAAAGCCAATAATAGCTCATTTGTAGATGCTGTCCTTAATCATTACAATACAGAAGGCCAGAAAATAAATCCTCATATAGCAATTTCTCATCCGCAGGATGTGTTTCATCTTCTGTTTCACGATATATGAAACAATAACAAAAGCGAGGGATATCCATAATAAATCAGAAACGCCCCACGAGCAATCTCAGAAGCAACGTGAGCTGTAGTCGTGGCTGTCGGGTCGGGTGACTCAAATGGCGTCCGGGGAGGTTGTGGGATCGCGGGGCAGGGGGGTGAGCGGAGATGGCAGAAGCGGAAGCGGAAGCGGGGGTAGCAGCCAGGAGGCAGCGATCGCCCTTCCGGCCACCGGACGAGCGAATGTCTTCGGCGCAGGGGTGGCCAAACTCGCCACCCGGGTGACGCCCCGTCGTCGTCTCGAGGTCTTCCGTTCGGTTGGTTGGTTGGTTAGTTAGTGATTCCGGTCGCGGCAACAGCTTAGGTCAATTGTCCCGTAAGTGTAGTGCATGCTTCTTTATCGGGAGATGACGGTTATCTCCCCCCACTGGATGGCGAGATCCGGCGCCGACGTACCGTTCGCTGGTGGGGTCTCCCCCTAACCAGGACTCTCCCACCAGCGGGGCACCGCCCCAGCCGGGACAAACTCTAAGCTCCCGACTGGTATCCCGGAATATGTGGTAGTGTAGTGCATGTTAGTGTAAGTGTGTGTGTGTAAGGGGAGAGGATAGGACAAGAGAGAGGAAGGAAAGATCATGCGCGGTCCGTGGCCCGTTTGGTAGTGTACTACTCCGGCATTCGACTGGTGTTGATCGGAGAAACCACGAAAAACTACCGATTAGAGCAGCCGGCCGCTACAATTCTCGTCCAGACATTGTCTGAATTCGACCTAGCTGAAAAGCTAGTGTCGAAAATCCTGCCACGGGACTCGAACCTAGGACGTCCCGATCACAGGCGCTGTAGTGACATCAGTTGATGCACTGAGACACCCTTCGACCTTTCGGTAGGCACCCACCGGGGCGGTCACAGCTCGGATGTATATATTATAATGTTTCGTCTTTGGTCTTTTTATAATATATTGAAGAAATACAGACAGAAAAAAATAATTTGAGTACTCAGGCGTATATCCCTGTCTGGTCAGGTGTAGTTGGCCCTGATTGGTCAGCCAGCAGCTATTTTCTTGCTCGTCTTAGTTGGGCATACTAAATTGCGTGACTATGCTACATTATAGTTATTACGATGAAGGTGTCATTTTTGCCATTCAATGCTTTTCCTTCTACGGCTAACATCTTAAATTTATTAAAATGTTCTAAAAATTCTTAGACTTTGAGCTTCTCTGCTGAGAGATAGGTTTTGCTTCATTGTTCAAACTTCATATTTTTTAGTGTCAAGGCCTGTGTTGAAAAGTGTTTTTAATCATTACCCAAGATATAATAAATCTTATAACAGTGTTCAGGGTGATAATGAAACATTAAGAGCAACATTATAGATAAAAGTACTTGTAAATCTCCGGTAAAAGGCGTATGTTAGATAAGGAAGTAATGAATTAGCTAATGCTATTTCATCTTCGGAAGTTTCAAAGATATGTAAAATTGCTTTGATCAATTGCTTTAGTATTGATTGCTCTGATTCAATTGATACTAGTACTGGTACTGAAGATATGAGGCAATGACTTTGATTAGTTGTGAAAAAGCATTTCAAGTCATAGTAATAAAATAAGTATTATTTTCATATTATGAAGTGCATCCAAAAGATAAAATTAATTTACAATAGCCATGACTTTATTCGACGAACGCCTTAATTTCTCGTACTGTCGGCATAAAGGGAATCACAAATTATAAACGGAGTGTTTTTTAGCATATTGATTTGTGGAATGTCGGATTTATGGAATTTCTGAAGATTCTAACCAGGATCTTGTGATACATCCTCTCTCCCTATCACGTTTTTAGTCCGGATTCCATCTCTCTATATTTTGCAATAGTTACGTAACAAATCAGACGATGAACGTTTGTAAACAAACTAGAAAGGTTTTCCTTCGCCCCCGGCCCACACTCCGCGTGATTCAACTGTTAGTCCCAGGAAAACAGGACGTGCCCCATGGAAAAGGATGCTAGCCCGCCGCGTCTGATAAACGCGCTTTGATATCGCTTCCAATGCATTACAAGTACACCGCAGATGCGTCACGCCCTGCCTGCCATCGGCCGCTACGGGCTCTGGAAATGGAATTTCCTCTTCTGGGGATTCTCGACGTTAGAATCCGCCTTTTGTGACCTTGGCATATCGCCCACCGCTCTTCGGTTGAGAAATACCGACTTCGTGCGATTTCAGTCGCTTCGTTTGAATCGATTGCATGACCGCAAGGTATTGTCCTTTCGTGGAGATATGAGACCGAGAAATGGCGAAGGTTTTGCGATGATTGGTGGTTTATTTGCTTTCTACGTCTCCCAGTTACAAAGGGAAAACGATCACAAGCTAAACAAATCATGATTGAGTACAATGAATAATAAATTTTACTATACTAACACGTGTTGCTGAACCCAACCGTAGGATTCGTACGAAAAATGTCCCCATTGAGATGAAAAATCAATGTATATTTAAAAATATGAACCTCATTACGAACACAGGAAGTGGGTTAAATGAAAACATCGGTATCTTATTGGATGTGGAGAGAAAAACGCTTGAGTCAGTAAAAAATAAATTGCCTAACATCGCCACTTGGAAACGTTGCCTAACTTATTGAGCGTAGTTCTTATTAAAGGGAAGCAAATGAGGCCCAAAGAAGTTGAATAATCTAAAAACAATATCTGCGTAGTCTTCACACGTCTTCACATATTGAGTGTCACGATAAAAATAACTTTGGTCCAACTGGAAAACACATAATATTCAGTAACAATCCCAAGCGTATACAGAATGAAGGGAAATTGAGACACAAAGTCAGAAAATGAAAACGTATTTTATCAAATGCTGAGAAACAATATCGGTGAAGGCACCTTCTCCATATCACACGCAGAATATTATCTACATTCCATGCCGTACTCTTTTGAACGAGTAGTCTATATCAGGATAAGCTTCAGAGCCTCTGAAGTTATCAGTTAGTGTTAATTGTTCAGAATTATGCAAAACATTGGGTTTCTTTGGAATTCGCGTAATACTCATTTGTAAAACAAGGGCTTCGTGCAATTAACAGAAATTGAGAAACGAAGCCTGAACTGAACAGACTCAAAACGTTTTTGCATCTGTAATATTAAAATATCAGTGCAGTAGTAACTGCGAGAGCTTTGTAATAAAGTGTTCTTTTGCATGACTATGTAAATACAATTTCTGTGGCGTCCACGCCCTCCTGTTCCTGCACCAACTTGGTCATCGCCAGCCACGGACTTGGATTTCATCGTGAAACGCAAAACGCAGTCCTTGTGCGCGAGGTGGAGTGGGGTGGGAGCTCAGCGCAGGGCATGTCGGGGCAAGGCGGAGCTGGGTGGGGCAGGGTGGGACAGGGCGGGGAGGGTGAGGCGAGGTAGGACGGGATGGAGCGTTGCGGGGCGAGACCGAGGCAGGGTCGGAGTTCGAAGCGGGGGCCCGGCACGGAAAACGGGATCGGAGCAGAGCGCCAAGCAGGAGAGGAGGAGAAACAAAAGCGGGAGCGGGAATGTTGCGGGGCGAGAGCGAGGCAGGGTCGGAGTTCGGAGAGGAGGAGAGGAGGAGAAACAGAAGCGGGAGCGGGAATGTGGCTGGTGTAGGGCGGTAGGGAGCGGGGCAGCCCGCAGAATGGGGCGCGGTGTGAGCTGGGGAGCGGGGGGCGGAGCGGGGCGCGGAGCGGGGCGCGGAGCGGGGCGCGGAGCGAGGCGCGGAGCGGGGCGCGGAGCAGGGGCGCGGAGCGAGGCGCGGAGCGGGGCGCGGAGCGTGGCGCGGAGCGGGGTGCGGAGCGGGGCGGGGCGCGGAGCGCGGATCGGGGTGCGGAGCGGGAGTGGGAGCGGGGCGCAACGCCACCCCCGCACCGGAAGGAAGATAGCCGGCGCGCCATCCAACGATAAAGCAGAACACAGCGGCGCGGCCAGGCGCACGCCCCTCCCCGCGCCGGCCCGCGTATCGCGTTGCGCGATTAAATTAATTGCCTCACAAATAGGGAGCCATTATGTTCCGATAGCCCGGCGCGCCCCTCCCTTCCCCTCCGGCTCATTCAGCTTACGCGCCCGCCCCTCGCTCACCCCCGCTCCCACCCCGGCGGCGGGGGCTTTTCCAATAATTCACTGCGACACGCTGACGATCACGCTCACAAACACGCTCACGAATATCCACACAAACATTCTCGCGAATCGCTCACGAACACGCTCATGAATTCGTTCGCGAACACTCTTGCGAATACTCTCACGAACACGCTCACGATCAAGTTCGCGAACACTCTCGCAAATTCCCTCACGAACACTCTCGCAAATACGCTCCCAAACACTCGTCAATACGCTCAGGAACACTCTCGCGAACACGCTGGCGAACACGTCCAAGATGCCTGTAGACTCCACTCTGAACCAAGTCCTTTCGGCATTCCCTCTCTTCATCCTCATACTGACTCTGGTGAATCTAGACCAATGACGTCCCTTTACCTAATCTCCTATTCCGCCTTTGCGTTCGCTCAGACGATACATAAAATACAACCTGTATATTGTCAAATATCTGCGAGCTCGGAGATCAACTGAAACAAAGTGCCTTTCTCTTTTCAGTTCGTATGAGAGACTTTTTTCGATTTAGTTCAAAAAGCAGCAAAAACTGAATGTGCTGTATGGGGGAGAAGATCATCTGTCGTGTGGACAATTGAAAGCTTGATTTCGTCATTCGGTAAGTAGAGTTGAAATGAGAGCGGTGAGGACTCGATGAACTCTGCAGCTTATAGATACAAAAGGTTCTGAATCCTCTCTACATTTTACGACGTACGATCTTGGACGTGTGTGGCAACGTACAATTTCACTCTGCACCGTGTTCATAGATAGCACCATTCATTTTCACTATTGCATCTTCATCAATTCCCTTCAGAATTACACAAACCATCTCCAGATTCTCTGCTGAAAGAAATTCTTACTTCTATACGTTCTCCCCGTTTCCACAGGACATCACTGATAGTTTCACACCACTGCCCCACCGTGCATCCATTCTTTCTTCATTCCACCTCAATTATTCTACCGTTTCTCTGCCCGTCTCCCTCTTACCACCATTTCGGTATTCTGGAATAAATTCCACAAGTTCTCCCATTCTCCATTCACACTTCCACATCGTCCATCCTTCCCGAAAACCAACCTTTCTGCGCCATTCCCAACCTCCGATCACCATATCGTCACTAGCAAGTTCACATACTCACCCTTTTCCTCCCCACCCACCCCTCCACTAAGCCCCCAATTCATTCCCGCATGGCCGCATTGTTCCCGTTACCCCCACCACACACACACACACACACTCGCTACGACCCTCCCCCTCAATCCACCAACCCATTTCCTCCTGCTCCAACCCCTCACCCCCAACCCGCGCCCGGCCAAAAACAGCACGCTCGCTCTAAACGCTTGCGGAACACCGAACAAAAGCCGCCGCGCGATAAAACAAACGAACGTCGCCCGGGAGCGCGTCCATTGTGCGCGGGTCGCCGGGGGTGCGTTCTGGCGGCTAATTTCGCGGAAGTAACGCTAATGGACGAGGCGCGGCGCAAAGAAGCTGCGTAATTAAAGACAATTGTCGGTCGCGCCTGGAGTGGGACGCTGGGCGCCGCTTCTTGTCGCCAGCGGAGGGCGCTGCGCGTCGGAACTGGCTCGCTGGTAATGTTATCGCTTCGTGTACGCCCCGGTTCCGGAATTAGGAGTAATTTTGATGCCAAAAACTTAACGCGGTTGGGTCTGGAGGCCGAACCCGCGCCGGATGGTTATGCGTCCTGTTCTGCGTCGCCCCGTTCGCTTTAATGGCGGCGCCTCTGGGCTGGGAGGCGCGGTGCCGCCATGGCGGTGACGCGTGGAGATCGGATGAGTGTGAGTGGGTGGAGTTCTAGGGGACTTGACAAGTTGGAACAATGGCTCTGCCAACATTCAAAAATGTTCAATATAATATAAATAAAATTCGTAATAACTTAAAATGTAGCCAATATCTTCACCCTGCATGCAACACATGTAGAAAATCCAGGTCTGGAAATGCACAAATGCCATCTCAGGTCTGGAAATGCACAAATTTCGCAATTATTGAGCAATATTGAAACGATCCCTTCTGTGAGGAGGATTATTATATTTGTGGAAAAAGTGGGGATTTATTCGCAGTTTAAATGTAATATTTTTTTCACAGAAAGGACGTAAAAAAATGGCGTAGATCTCATTTTCGTTGAACTCGGTATTTTTGGAAAGTTGCAAAAGTTAGAAATAATGCGAGAATATATTTGCTGTTGTAGCACCACTTGTTTTACAAAGATGTTCATGTTCATGATACAAGAGAACTCAGTTGCTTTTAAAAATAGATTTATTGAATTTATTTCTTGAATTTCATAATTAATTAAAAATTAGGAGACATTAATTTCAAACTCCATTACATTAAGTGAACACAATTACTTAATATTACGAATTGGAAAGGTCGTTTTACTTTTATTATCACTTCCCTAACCGGTAAGAAATTGCATCAGTTTTTAAATTTTGAGAGTATTTTTTAAGTAATTTACGACGTTTTTTATCATGATTAATTGCAAATTTATGGCTAGACTGATAATTCACCACATAAATAAAACGAAACTTCATTACAAGCTGGGAAGATTTTAGATATTTCTATGAATTGTCAATATATAGTATGAAGAGAGAACTACAGTCAATTTGATAAACTGGTTCAGAATATACGAGGGAGATTTTGAATTGTAAAGGATACCTTACAACGGATGTAAGAACTTGGATATTTATGTCGCGGTTCATTAGGTTTTTGCCTTACAAATGCAGTCAATTCATTCTGAAGTGACAACCGTCGAGGTCATAATTTTCAGAAACATAAACAGAAGAAGTCGGAAAGAAAGATAGGGGCAAGTAATTTGATGCCTTAGAAGAATTCCCTAAGAATTAAAAGGGTCTGGAAGCAATAAAATATAAAATCTCCATTAAGTGTCTCTTTCATTATAGAGTAGCCGTAAAATATGTCACGTTATTTTAGCCATTTAAACACTCCCTCTCGTTCATTACGATAATCACTCTCACAAAAGGTTCTTCTTGGATCGCAAATAGCGATTTACAATGAGAAAAAGAGTAGTAGTGTCATGAATATTCTTGATTTATTTGTATTATTTCAGACTCAAATGCACTTTCCTTAATTTTTATCAAAATCCAACCAGATGTTATAATAAAAATATAACACTGTAAACCTACTCTAGTTCAGAAAGAAATGTGAGCCTAATACAGCATTATGTAGTTTTCTAAAATCCGTCTTTGATATATTTTAAAAACTAATAGCCTCAGAAATTCACTTCCCTCACGTACAATACGAGTAAAGAAATCCAAACCACATTACGATTAATGCGGTTCTCAAAATGTATCATTTCGGTTGAAAGAGTTGACGGAATATGACGTTTTTTTAAATCATGATGAGCAGATTCAGCTTTAATGCAAGCGGCGAACAATTAGAGCACGTTGGAGTCATGCGGGATTCGAATCCACAAAATATAATTTCTCACAATCTCAGTGCTATGAAAAGCATTAGCCCTGTAAGCTGTTGTAGTCATTGTAAAGAAGAAGAAATCGTGTAACAAACATGTATAATAAAAACCAAATGAAAATAAATAGTACGTGTGCTTTTTTACGGTACCCGAGAAACAGCTATCTGACACTTAAAATTCACTGACTGTAGTGGGCTTATCGCCGCACCCTCGGCAAACATTTTCGTCGACTACATGAAATGAAGGAAAAAACATGCAGGTAAATAAATATTTTTTTTTTGTTCGGGATAGTGAACTTTTTACTACTGACAGCGCAACAAAACAGAAGAACGAATAGCTACTCTTAAGGATTTATCAGTTCACCGAGCGTTAACAATCGAAAACAATATTTTTAGCTAAAGATGGCAGATGAGTAATTCCATGAAACTATATTTATTCTTTATATGATTGTTTTTATTATAAGAAGAATTTATTACGAAAATAATTACACGTCACACGACCTGTAACACAAATAGTAGACTCGGTACGTGTTCTTGTGAAAACTGAACCCGGCGTAGGTAACCGAATTAGTTAACTAAGCTCGTGAAACCACGGAGGTTAAGCACTCGAGACACAGCGGGTTCCTGGAGAGTGACCGCCTGGGGACTAACAACGTCGAGTTCCTGACCGAAGGGATAAAAGGCACTGAGTACGACTGACTACTACTGACGCTGACTGAAGGTGAGTGGTGACTGAAGATGACTGGTGACTGAAGATGAGTGGTGACTGAAGATGACTGGTGTCTGAAGATGACTGGTGACTGAAAATGACTTGTGACCGAAGACGACTGAAGATGACTGATTACTGAAGATGACTGATGACGGACGTTGACTGACTAAATTAACAGAGGATTACTCGACGCCAGTAAACGGTTAAGAGAGCACGTTGTTGTGACCAAGCCTGTGCCCGGCGCTGCCTCGTGGCGCGACGCGACGCGGGCGACCGTGGCACAGTGCGCCCGCGGGCGATACGATAGCGTCGGGGGGCGGAAGCAGGACGCGGGGGCGGCTGCCGCGCGCGATACGTGCGCCGCACGGCCGGCGAGGGGGCGCTCGCGGCGCGTCACCAGCACCCGCAGCCATCACAACACGCTGCACGGCTGGCACGCCGCAGTCAATCGCAGGTACTCATGCGACGTCCATGTTGACACTTCTAAAATACCAATGTTGTGAAAATATCGATGTTTGTAACGTTGATTTTTTTAACTTAAATGGTTTGTACTCGATGTTTTTATGTTGGCAACATATATGATTCTCCAGTAAGAGAGAGGTTGGCGAGGTTATTTGTGAAAATAAAAAGAAATAGAATTCAAAGTCACAAAGAAAGAAATTTAGTCTCGGATAAGTTTTCACAATACCTCTGCAAATATTCAAACATGTTCAATGTAATATAATAAATAATATATAGACTAATAAATATACATAACAATAAATATCAAATAAAATCCTCAATAACCTACAATTTACCTGACAACATCATGTCTTGTACATATCAAACATGTAAATGCACAAATATTATTTTTGCGCGATTTTTTTAAACTGTTGTTTTTACGTTAAATAAATAAATAGAAATTCGTATCTTTGATGCGAGGCGGATTCTATTTTCGTTGAAAAAAACTTTCCAGAACTTTGTCTAAAATTTGTGAGGAACACTAGAACTTTTATTCGCGGTTGAAAACTAATCAAATTGTATTTTTTCGCATTTTCTTTGTTAAAAAAGAAGCATGAAAACGGGAACACACGAAACATTTTTACGATATGTAGATTGCATAATGTACACCAATATGACTAGAATAAATCGATGGAAGTTTCAGCAAACTCTTCAACATGTAGTACGTAGGTAACAGAGATTTCCTTCTCAATATATATTGTTTTTTCTTGACATTTTTGTTTGTTTAATGTTTTTTTCTAAAAGAGAACAAATGGTGAACTTGAACTCTTGAAACATTCATAAGATGCATGTAGATTATCCACAGCAATTCACAACTTCCAGTATTATAATGATCGACTCTCTACACGCACTTTAAGATGAAAGATTTCCTTCTCAAAGAAAATTTTTTCTCTCTCTCTTTGTCGAAAAACAGGGCGCATGTAAAGATGCAGGTGTGAGTCAGGTGGGCGGTGTCGGGTGATGGCGAGCTCTGTTGCGCTACTCAAGTGATCAGCAGGGACGCGACTTCACACCTGCCACTGGCGCTGCCGTTTCTGCCTCCCACCTCACTTCCGCCCCCATCCCCGTCATCACCGCCACCGCCACCACCGCCTTCACCTCCTCGTCCACCTCACTACCGCCCCGATCGCAGCCACCGCCGCCGCCAACGCCTCCACCGCCGCTGCCACCGCCGCCACCGCCGTTACCGCCGCCGCCATTACCCCCACCGCCGTTATTGTCGCCGCCGTTACCGCCACCACCGTTATCGCCACCGCCACTGCCGTTACCGCCGCCGTCGTTACCGCCGCCGCCGTTACCGCCGCCGCCGTTACCGCCGCCGCCGTTACCGCCAACGCCGTTACCGCCACCGCCTTTATCGCCACCGCCATTACCGCTACTGCCGTTACCGCCACCACCGTTACCGCCACCGCCGTTACCGCCACCGCCGTTACCGCCATCGCCGTTACCGCCACCGCCGTTACCACCAACACCGTTACCGCTACCGCCAATATCGCCACTGCCGTTACCGCCACCGCTGTTATCGCCGCCGCCGTTACCGCCACCGCCGCTACCGCCACCACCGTTACCGCCACCACCGTTACCACCACTGCCGTTACCGCCATCGCCGTTACCGTCGCCGCCGTTACCGCCACCGCCATTACCGCCACCGCCGTTACCGCCACCGCCGTTACCGTCGCCGCCATTATCCACAACCGTTACCGCCACCGCCGTTATCACCACCCCGTTACCGCCACCGTCATCTTCGTCTCCACCTCCACCTCACCACTGCCGGTACCGCCACCGTCTCCGCCTCCAGCGCCGCCTCCGCTGCGCCCCCCTCCGCCGCCGCCGCCACCGGCGCCACCGCGCTCGACACGATATCGCGCTCCCAAACAAGGCTGCGCTCCATTAGAGGGCAGAAAATAGCCCGACAAGGTAATCCTTGGGGGGCGCCGCTCGCCCGCTCGCCGCACGCCACGGGAGGACGAGGCGGGGGGGAGAGCAGGTAGTAGATGCAGTCCGCGGCTCGGCCCGGCAGCAATTGACTGGAATGAAGCGACGGGGGTGGAAATTGACCCGAGAGAGCGGAGTGAAAAGGAAACCAAAGGTAGCGGAGGAGAAATAATTAGAAAAAACTAACAAGCACTCTGAGAATAGATGGCTAGAAATATAAGTTACGTGGTGCTATCGAACGGAAAAGACAAGCAACCTCTTGTAACCAAGATATGACATGACAACACAGATGCTCCATTACTATATTCGTGACGTTTTCTTTATAATTATGTTGTATATTGCATTAATAGCGTAAAATTATTTGTATAATTTTACACTTCAAAATTAGCTAATATATAATAAGAATAGATTGCGTTTTGTAACATTTCAGTCAAGTTGCAGACTGTTCAACATCTACATTTGTAAACACTGGAATAAAAACATATTCCTAATTGTAATGGCCAAATTTTACGAGTTATAATAAAGAAATAATACGTGATTCCTTGTACTATCTACAGTCCAACAATAAACCATATATCAAATTTGTTTAAAGTTGTCATGAAGAAACACGAAAAAAAATACTGGAGTGAAATCATGACACCGGGCAAATCGGGCAAAAGGTAATACAAGAAAATGAGAATATTGCGCGAGACTAGAAAGACGTAGAAGAGATAGAAGAACGAATAATGAAGCAAAATCTTTACATTACGGGAACACATGAATCGAAACACGGAGAAAGGAAATTCGATTAACAAATCGAGGATACCCTGCAAGACAATGAAGACGTAGAAGAAAAGGACAACACACAATGGAGCGAAAACATGTCACCGGACGAATCAAGGCAGAGGCAGGCAAAAGGGAATACAAGAAAACGAGAACATCCCGCAGGACAAGGAGGACGTAGAAGACAAAGAAGAACCCATAATGGAGCGAAATCATGACATGAGGGGAACCCGTGAATCGAGAGCGGCTCGTCCCGAGGGGGAGTTAGCGTGGGCGGCGCGGGACCACTGAGTTATGAGCACTTCGCGTGCGCCCCGCCCGCCGCCCTCCGACAACGTTTTTGACACTTCCTCGTCACAATTAAGAGAATAATAGACTCATTTTTGAGCGGCGCGCCCGCCGCGCTAGTTAAAAGGAGCTTGATAACGGATTACCGGCGAACGACGCAGCCGAGATACCACGGGTTGATTGCAGCCCCTCTCTGAGGGCAGGTGTGGGGTTTTATATAGTCACGGCATCCTCCTCCGGCCACGATTCCGAATACGTAATGAATAAAGCCCTCCATCTGATAGCGTATTGCGCTGTTTTTATTCCTTGTTTTCGGGCTGAAAGAGTTGGGGCAATCACCCGTCGGCAGGGGTGCATGTTACCCTTCAGGCTGGAATTCCTAAAATTGATTCTAATTACAATATTCTGACACGTGCGGAGGTGAGAAGGTAATTGAGATAGGCAAGCGTGATGGTTGCCGGATACACGACAAGTCGTTGCCGTCACCTCGTTTAGTTGCACCCTTCCCGTGCTTGTTCCGCCCTCGCTACAATCGCTGACAATTGGTCACAGCGTCGCCGCCTTTGCAGCTGGTGTGCTGGCGTCGGCGTAATATTGTCTGGCGGTATCGTCAATGTAATCTCGGGTTCGGTTGTTATGACCTTCACTGGAAGCACGGTCGCCACCGTATTTACTGTTTGCTTAGTAAGAATATTATATTTCACTCTTGTTGCTACTACTTACACATAAGGAGGCCTTCTGATTCCAAAGACACCAATCCGTTCGCGACCGATCTCTCATTGTTGGACCTTTATCTCTCCCTACACATACACACAAACTTACAAGTACTACACTACTACACATATTGGGGGACCAGTCGGGAACTTAGAACGTGAACCTGCTGGGGCGGTGCCCGCAGGAAGAGATAGTTGGAGGAGGAGAAGACATAGACCAGCCGTGTAGGTCGGTTCTGAATCTCAACGCCCAGCGGGGGAGAAACACCGCCACCTCCAGGTATACGTAACATACAAAACACTTACGGAACTAACGACCGAAGTAGTCAATGCGCCCGAAGTCAACAGACTTCGACTTGCTCACCCCTTCACAACCTGTCAAAATAATTGCCCTGGACGGGGTACAAAGCCGGGCCTACGTTGCCATCACCTCATCGCTCTGCACCCACCTCGCGTCTCGCACTTCTCAGCTTCGCACCGCTCGATGCCGGCAGCGATAGCGGCCGCTAGGCAGGTGCCCGTGCGCTCGCAACTCGCCGCCCAATTAGCACAGCCCCTCGTCGCCCCCGCCCCATCCCTCCCCGTCCCGCCCCGCCTTCCTTCGCCCCACCCTGCTTCAGCCACCGCGTTTCGTTCCTCGCGACTCATCCCACCAACCCTGCCTCTTCAGTCACCCCGTTCTACCCCCTCAATCCCCGCCTTCGCCGCTTGCCCTGCCCCGCTGCGACCACCCCGCCCCATCTAACCCCCCGCCCCCTCCCCGCTCAGCCCTTCAGCGTCCCGCCCCCTCTCTCCCACCGTCGAGGCGCGCTTGCTTTTTGCTGCCGCCCCGCGCGCTCCGTCGGGCGAACCGTGCGTCGCGTCTTGAGACGCCGAACCGTAATTAGAGGAACGAATCCGCCTCGCGGTTCACGAGTCATCTGGAAAAGCCGGCGCTGACGGATTCCAAGGAGTCTGGTCTTGAATGATGAGTGGAAGCGTTTAATTTTTATTTATTTTTCTATATTTTTGTTCTTTTATGTTTCGTTGTCTTAAAATCTCTTAGAATAATGTTTATGCATGTTCCTTCTAACCACCATTTTTTTCTTTATATTACGGAATGGAAGGAAGAAAGATGGAGTGTGCAGTTGTAAGCTCAAAGCAAAAAATGGGGAGGCGGAGGACGTCACAAAATAACGGCGTGTTGACGGTGGGAAAAGCAAGGCAATCGCGACGATGAGTGGTCGAATTGTGGGAATTCTGATGCGCAGTTGTCGACATTACATGAAGAAATAAAAGAAGTCATCTCCGTCAACTTAATATATTTATTTAGATAACCGGCTTTCGACGGATTTCCGTCATCATCAGTCTACAATATAAAGAAAAAGGAATATAAATAAAATACCAATAAAATATAAAACAAGATAAATCGGGGGATTAATGTAAATAATAGTTACATTCAATCGAGTGTGATCGAGCAGGCGCAGGCAGGAGTGGCGAGGCATCGGCGAGGCAGTAGACGATGCAGTGGAGACCAAGCAGTCACGGATTACGGAGAAGGCAGCGATGGCGAGGGCGAAGATTGTAGAGACTCGCCGTAGAAAAGGGAGACAGTGAAAGCGAGGGTGGCAGGAGAGGGTATGGGGACGGTGGAAACGGAAGAATGGGCGACGGCATACGCGAAGTGGTGGATGCAATGTGGAAAGAAAAGGAGGTAACAGACGTGACGAAGATGGCGGAGGTGTGCCGATAGGGTCGGAGGAGGCGTTGACAGGAGGACGAAGGAAGAGAAAGGGTTGAGGATGGCGGCGATGGCAAGGTCGCAGGCGGCAATGGTGACACGGTGGCGGAAGCAATGGTGACACACGGGTGGTGATGGCAAGAGGTCGTAAGCCAAGAGTTGGAGAGGAAGCGTCTCCCGTCGAGTTGAAGAAGGCGGAGGTGACGGAGATGGCGGCGAAGCAAAAAGCAGAGCTGTTGCCGTAGAGAAGAAGCCTAATGGCGGGGATGAGTCGAATGGACCGAAGAGGCGGAGATGGCACAGAAGGATAGCGCAGCATGGCTATAGCTGGGATGGCGCGGAAGTGGTTGTGGCGAAGGCTGCCTGCCAGCGGCGAAGGTGGAGGAGAAAGAGACGGCTGTGGCAAAAGCTGTCTACTAACAGAGAAGGCGAAGGTGGAGGCGAAGAGGGAGAACGAGACGGATGTGACAAAGGCTGCTAACCAGCCGCGGAGGCGAAGGCGAAGGCGGAGGAGGAGAGGGCCGTGGCAAAGGCTGCCTGCCAGCAGCGGAGGCGGAGACGGTGGAGGAGAAAGAAACGGCTGTGGCAAAGCCGCAGCAGCGAAACAAAGGCGGAGGCGAAACGAAGGAGGAGAGGGATGTGGCAAAGGCTGCCAACCAGCTGTGAAGGCGAATGCTAAGACGGAGGAGGAGAAGGAGACGGCTGTGGCAAAGTCGAAGCCGCGAAGCGAAGGCGGAGGGGAAGATCGAGTAGGGGGAGGTGGCGGCTGTGGCAAAGGCTGCCTGCCAGCAGCGGAGGCGGAGACGAAGGTGGAAGAGAAGGATACGGCTATGGCGAAGGCTCTCTGTCAGAAGCGGGGGCGAAGGTGGAGGCGGAGGTGAAGGCGGAGGAAAAGGAGGCGGCTGTGGCAAAGGCTACCTGCCAGCAGCGGAGGCGGAGACGGTGGAGGAGAAAGATACGGCTGTGGCAAAGCCGCAGCAGCGAAACGAAGGCGGAGGCGAAGGCGGAGGCGGAGGAGGAGACCGAGGTGGAGGAGAGGGCTGTGGCAAAGGCTGCCTGCCAGCAGCGAGGGCGGAGGCGGAGGCGGAGGAGGAGACGGGCGTGCATGCTAATGCTCGTATTAGGCGGGCGCGGCGCGGCGCGGCGGCCGGCCAACGAGGCGTAATCACGTGTTTGTCTTGCGAAATTATATTGTGGCGGGACGCAGCGCGCCCATTTAGATAGAAACATCGGCGGCGCGCGGGGCGGGGCGGGGCGGGGGCGGGGCGAAGGCACGGTGCGATTGCCCGGCGGCCAGCGCTCGCGCTCTGCCTCGGCCTCCTGCAGGCGCTTTCTTTGGGGATTTCGCGGTTTCTCAATTTACTCGCTTTATTACACTTCACACATTCAAATACTGAGACCGGGAGCGGTGGCTCAGTGCATCAATCGATGTCACTGCAGCGCCTCTGACCGGCAGTTCCTAGGTTCTAGTCCCGACGGCGGCCGGATTTTCGACACTAGTTTTGCAGCTAGGTCGAATTCAGCCGCTGTCTGGAGGAGAATTCTAGCGGCCGGCTGCTCTGATCGGTAGTTTTCCGTGGTTTCGGAGCAGTAGCCTAACAAACGGGCCACTGACCGCACGCGATCTTTCCTTCCTCTTCCTTGGTCTATCCTCACCCCTTACTTACACACACTTACACTAACATGCACTACACTACCACATATCCCGGGAGACCGGTCGGGAGCTTAGAGCTTGTCCCGGCTGGGGCGGTGCCCCGCTGGTGGGAGAGTCCTGGTTAGGGAAAACCCCACTAGTCGACAGTAGGTCGGTGCCATCCAGCGGGGGAAGACCACCACCACCACCCGAGCAAAAACACGCAGTACACTTACGGAACTAATGACCATAGTAGTTGACGCGCTCGGAATCACTAATAATCAATCAAATACTGCTTGTTAACCTGGTTTATTTACTATTGATTTAGCTTTTGTCTTAGATAAATCTTCATAAAATACCCAAATCCAAAACGACAATATCAGCTACAAATAAACTAAAATGCAATGAAAGAGAAACATTTTTATTCACTAAGATAGTAATAAAAGATTTTGTTTCATCAATTGCGAAAGAAAATTAACAAGTATGAAAAAATAAACTCTAAAATCAGAACGTATATTTGAATGTTCACGTCTCTTAGCTACTCAATTACACTCTTCGCACATTGTACAAAGTTTATTTTCTGGCATACAACTTGTACTCCCTGTGTGATTTTATTGCGCACGTTTTGGATTTAGTTGCTGCTACTCAATAGTGCAAGTACAGTATTATTAATAATTAATATTTGTTCGGAGTGTATGATGCATGAAATATTAACGATAAATTCAATGCACTTAAACAATATGTGAAGAAGGAAGGAATGATGAGGATTTTGGCCTAACTTTAACGCTAGTAATATTGACGTACAAGTCTCTTGAACTTGCTTTTAAACTATGCACGGTAGGACTATATATCTTTAGCCAATGGAATCGAAAAATGGAATACGAAAACTTCCGAACGCCCAAGCGCTTTGTATTTCAGTGTTTTAAATTTTACGTTCATGACGTTTTGGTAAATTCATTAATCCCAATGTTTTTACGTTTAGTTGTTTTTAGCCAATGGAATCGAAAAATGGAATCCGAAAACTTCCGAACGCCCAAGCGCTTTGTATTTCAGTGTTTTAAATTTTACGTTCATGACGTTTTGGTAAATTCATTAATCCCAATGTTTTTACGTTTAGTTGTTTTTAGCCAATGGAATCGAAAAATGGAATCCGAAAACTTCCGAACGCCCAAGCGCTTTGTATTTCAGTGTTTTAAATTTTACGTTCATGACGTTTTGGTAAATTCATTAATCCCAATGTTTTTACGTTTAGTTGTTTTTAGCCAATGGAATCGAAAAATGGAATCCGAAAACTTCCGAACGCCCAAGCGCTTTGTATTTCAGTGTTTTAAATTTTACGTTCATGACGTTTTGGTAAATTCATTAATCCCAATGTTTTTACGTTTAGTTGTTTTTAGCCAATGGAATCGAAAAATGGAATCCGAAAACTTCCGAACGCCCAAGCGCTTTGTATTTCAGTGTTTTAAATTTTACGTTCATGGCGTTTTGGTAAATTCATTAATCCCAATGTTTTTACGTTTTGGCCCAGTTATGCACCGCTAAGCGGGTCCACTAACGAGATACCGGGTTGGACGCACAGCGGGGAGACGTGACTGTTGATCAAATGCGTCTCTCGGAGGAAATGCCCTCTGTGGGGTGTCATGTGACGTAGGGTATATGGTTTGCAGGTGCCTTGTTTTTAATCTTCCCTGAAGTTGTCAGGTAGACCGGAAACCACTAAGTGGTTCAGTGGTGAGTCACATTATGTTGCTTCTAAAAGGGAAGATTACCTTCTGGGAGCTACTTCACAAAGCGTTTAAATTGAAGAAAGAATATTATACAATTAAAACCAGTGTTTTCTTGTCTACACAGATGCATCAATTTCAGTAGATGCTAAATTAAACTTTACATTTAAGGTAACTAAATCACATAAGGTCGAACTAAATCACGAAAAATCAATTTTGAAAAAGTGTCTTTTGCCACCGACTCACTAATTACTATTTTTCCTTCCATCGATGAATTCTATTCATTTTCTGTTCTAAAAAGATAAACCAAATCACTTAGAAAAATACTTTAGAAACAAATTTTAACTGTTAAAAGAATGACCCTGGATAACGAATATCAGCACGCTACAATTTAGCCTACAATCATAGCTTCACTTCCGATATTTCGTAACTTTGTCCACAAACAAATGACGTCAATTGAAGATAATTGTTTCCCTTGCGTCCGGGAACATAATGATAGACGTTCTTCCTACGGTTCTGTCACTATGCAGCGATATTACCTTCAAGAACACGCACGAAGTTGCTACTTAAAGGCTAGTAGACATTTAAGTACGAGTGTGATGACAAAACAAGTTACCGATGAAGCACACAAGGACGCAAAGCAAATTACTTCCTTTCAAAAAACAACAGTATTTAGGAAGAGCTCGTTCCACACCTTTTACCAACACCCTGAGAAATAACCGTTGACCAAAAAGTAACACGAAACCGCCGCCTTCAGCTGTGAACGTCTTGTGTGGAGAGAAATATTGGAGGGTTCATCACTACATGGTCATGTCCGCACGAGACGAGAACGAGGTTTGAAACAGTGATAACGATTTCCCCCAATTATATTCCAGAAAATCTCATTCCACCTACGAATAACTGGAAAGAGCACATTTTTATTAATCAAATGTATACCGTACAACTGTTAATTAAATTACTATTTTTAATTATACTAGATAGCTAAGTTCTTACTCATTTAACGTCATGAAACATTCAATACCAATATCATAAACATTGCATGTTTCTCTCCTTTACGATTCGTAATCTTAAATCGACGTATGAGCAATCTTTATTTAAAAAATTACGTACGAGGGTATTGCTTACGATATTAACAAAGTAGTACTTCTGTTTCCACCTCCCGCCTAAAAATAACGGAATTTCTCTCTTTCAACTTTATTTTAAGCAATAATTCATCAACACGCGAAGAAATCGGTACTGAAAGGCTGCCAAGTTGTGGCCGAGGGAGCAATATGCTTCAGAGCCATTAGAAAATACCTCTCCTCTTTCGGCACACACACACACACACACACACACACACACACACACACACACACACACACACACACACAGCTGGAAGGAGAATTTAATAATACTTTGTGAAAAGGTAAACGTACTTCTCTTTACTGTTCAACAAAATATTTTCATTTTTGCTATATAACGGAGCAAATTATATTTTATTTGTTCTTTATTTGAGAAAAGGTGTATACGGATCTTCACAATCATAATACCGAAGTTCCTTTATCATCACCTTTCGACCTACCGTGGGATGGTTGATATGAAGTGATTGGAGGCAGAGAAACCAGAAGTGGATGAAACGGAAGACTCCGAAAAAAAGAAAAAAAAAAAAAGAAAAGAAAAAAAAGAAAGAAAAAAAACGCGGAGAACGGCATTGCCCACAACTTCCTCATGGATTGACCGAGAACTGAACCCCGGTCTCAGAGGCAGAAGGCGATAGGTCTAACCATTTCACCACGGGTAGCCCAACGCAGTAGTTAATCGTTTAAATTTGTCAACCGTAATCAATATCAACGTGGTGCCATAAACAAAATCCCTCCCCATACCTCCTGCCGGAAAGTAGCGGAAGCCACCGGCAGGAACCCCACTCATCTTGATACGAGACAAATGACCGAGACGCCGTCACCACATAATGTAACCGCCGGCGGGTGGCCGTCGCGCCGCGCGGCCGCCCTAATTGCGAGGCGAGCAGCGCACCAAGCGGCGGAACGCGTAATCGCGGAATTGATTCGGAAAATCAACACTTAAAGAGATTCAAATTGCGGGTGAGCAGCGCGTCGAGCGCGGGCGAGCGGCCATTGTTAACGCGAGAGGTTATTTTCCGTCGGCGATGACGGGCTTCTGGGGCGAACATCCCGACGCTCGTTTCGCTGCCATATAAGTCGCCGTGGCGCATGAATAATGTTTAAGGAGGACCGCTCAGTGTGTTGGGGATTGTTAAATTAAGGTCCGTGACCCAGAGGGGGTCGAGTGTGAATTTTGGGGAGCACAGGTCACGTGAGGCAATGGTGAAATCTAATGAAAGTGTCGGTCGCTGCTGTACTGTTGATAAACAACGCGGTAGGTTTTCTGTGGGTTCTCCCGTTTTCCCTGCCTTTCATTCCACTGCAGGTCCATCCACGTTCGTTCCATCTACATCAGTGTCATATATTAATTTATGTATTGAACATTCTTGGAATATGCCGTAAGACACTGGGAAAGTGAATCGTATTTTTTTTAAGAAGAACAAAAAGAAATCAATATTATCTCTTTGTTGGGCTTACGTTCCTCATTCCAGGTAGCGGACATAATGATTAGAACATATTAATAAGGGGAACGACAGAACAAGTGACAACTAAGGAATCTGTCGGTATGGGTTGTGCTGATGAGAAAATTCATTATGGATTTATCTACATTGGGCTTGCACTCATATGCGACTCACACATTTTTGTGTTTAAAATTTGAAAACATCTTTTTATGTACTAGGACATGTACCAAGTAACTACGAAACAACACATGTTTACATTTCAGGCAGTAAACGGAAGTTATATTATTATTATTTATGTTAAAATAACGAGAAAACAAAAGTTTTATGTTTACATTTATCCGCATAAATAAGAATTAAACTAGAAATCAAATTTGATGAAAGTAACTTCACTAAATAATAATGTTGCGCAATATTTAACTTTGGATTTTGCATTACCCATCTCACAAAACCTTTTAGAACCTATTAGTAAATTCCAGCAACAGAATATCATCCAATAAAGGATGAGTTTTCAAAGCGCCGCCGATATGGTGCTTTTCTTTCTGCCCTCGCATCACTCGTTTCTCCCCGCATCGAAGCATTGGCAAACGCTGCCGCATTGGCGTCAGCCAATTAGAGTTCCCGCGAGGAATCTGCCCTCGGCTGACATCAAAAAGGGAGACGAGTACACTGAGTGCCATCTCAAAAACATCGAATTCCTATCTGATCGACAGGCAGCTTCAGCATAAAACAATTACGAAAGCTCACAAGTAAAACAAGAAAATCCGACCTGGTTAGCCGATGTCGCTAAGCCTGAAGAGCCGTTGCTGCTTTGGCTTGAAGAGTCGCGGGTTCGAATCTCATTCTGGGCATGGATGTTTGTGAGTGTCCGTATGCGTGTTCCGCTGGCGTTATCCCAAAGTTATAAAACCAATGTTAAAATTATAGTAGTCGCTATATGACCATATCAGTTGAAAAGGGAGCTTAAATAAGTAAAATAATGAAACAAATTACTAACGCAGGCACAACATTTCTGGGCGATAACAATTCCTAGCCCGCACTGAGCTGTCTTATGTTTTCTGAAGAGCGGTAGTATGCGTGGTTGATTGTAATGCGCAGAGCCGCTGTTAATCCGCGAGCGCCGCGCGGGCGGTGGCATCAGACGCAAACAAGAGCAGCGCGGAATGCACGTGCACGGGGTTGGGACGCAATTGGGAGGGAGGAAGGAAGGGAGGAAGGAGGAAGGGAGGAAGGGAGGAAGGGAGGAAGGGAGGAAGGGAGGAAGGGAGGAAGGGAGGAAGGGAGGAAGGGAGGAAGGGAGGAAGGGAGGAAGGGAGGAAGGGAGGAAGGGAGGAAGGGAGGAAGGGAGGAAGGGAGGAAGGGAGGAAGGGAGGATGGGAGGAATGGAGGAAGGGGGGAAGGGGGAAGGGAGGAAGGGAGACAGGCGAGGCAGGCAAAGCAGGCGAGGCAAATGAGGCAGGCGAGGCATCGGCGGTGATGGGAGTTACGTTGGCACTGGATGCAATGCTAACGGTACTAATGGTGGAGGTGAAGATGGTGATGGCGGTTGTGGTTGTGGTGGTGATCATACAAGGGGAGGACGACGAACAGCAGATGGCGTGGTGGTATTGGTGGTAATGCTGGAGGAGGTGTAAGAGAATCAGGAGGAAAATGAATCGGATGTGTTGGATACGGTGGTGTTTTAGAAGGTAACAAGGCAGAGGTAGTGTCAGAAGGGGTGGTCAAGTCAGGTTCATGTCGCATCAGAGCTATGAAAACTATGGTTGATGCTTTGGCGTTGGCAGCACAATTCAGATTATTATCCATAAGATGAAGTTTGGATGTTCCCGGGCAATGGCTTAGGTTGGGAGTGTAGATTAGCGGGTGGGAGAGATTACTGGTGAGCAGCTTGGAGGTGAGCGCTGGTGGCTCTGGCGGAGCATTGCAGGTGACGGTAAGTGGAGCGATGGAACGATGATGACTGTGACGATGGTTACGGGGCAATGATGTTGCGTTGCTGGTTAAGAAATGAATGAATGAATGAATGCCCTATTTTACGTGGCGAGACTCAGGCCATGAGGCCTACTCTTCCGTCTGACCACGCAAATTTCGTTACGCTTCTTTCTCCTACTAGGGATGAAAGAAGTTATTACTTGGGCGACGAAACAGGCAATTTGAATTTAGCTCAGATGCTTCATTTAGGCTTGAGGATCTTTTACATGCAGTAAATCTACTAACATGGGACAGCCGGCTTTACTTCCCCTCCGAAGGAAGGCGTACGAAGGATTTTTTCGCCCTTAAAAATCCACGGCTTCGATCGGGTTTGAACCCGCGAACAGCCCGTTACGCTAACCGTTACAACATTGCCGCCGCCGAAATGATGGAATGTAATAGAATGACGACTAAAGAGGCGGTGAAACGATGGGCGGCGGTGGTGGCTGTGTGTTGACGGTGCAAGGCAGGAGGGTGGTAGGGGAGAGCGGTCGCTAAGTGCACAGGCGAGCGAGGGAATGCGTATTAGGCTAAGCGACGCGGCGTGACAGGTCGCGGGCGGCCGCGCCGCTCGATTAGCGCAGAGCTAATGCGGCGGCGAATCCGGCTCGACGCCCACGCGCTGCCCCCGCCCACGCCCCCGCCCAGCGACCTCCCCCACCCCTGCTCGCACTCTCACGGCCACCCGTGCTAGTGGTACAAATGTTAGCGTGTCGGGCTGTTATTCCCGAATCGTTCGAAATCATGGATTTTTTAAGGGTGAAAAACCGGTTTCTTGCGCCTTCCGGGGAAGTAAAGCCGACTGTCCCATGGTGTAGATTTACTGCTTGTAAAATATCCATAAGCCTAAAATAATCCTGTGACCTAAATTAACATCGCCTATTTCGTCGCCCGAGTGACACCGTGTTTCTCCGCGAGATGGTGAAAAGAGCGTTGCGAAATTTGCGTGGCTATACGGATGGTAGGCCTGATGGCCTTAAAGAAGCCACGTGAAATAAGGCATCACTGAATTGAATTGTGCGTTCCCACTCATCAAGGACATCACATCCTTCCAACACTCGCAGGAACGTTCACTCCTCGGCACAGAATAAGCATTGCAGTACTTAACAGTTTACTTCACACACGCTTTTCAGTCGTTGATTATTTATTTTAGAGAATGTAAGGTAACAGAGTTAACAATTTACCCTTTTTCGCATCTTATTTTTTTGCACACTAATTATTGTACATATAATTTTAACATATTGTAAAAATTGTAAATCGTAGTACTTATTACTCATAGTACTGAAGTTAACTACTACTGAAGTTAATAGGCTTGAACTAATTAGATCCAAAACAGTTTCAAAGTTTTTTCAAGCAACGCGCAAGACATGTTTTTTAAAAACAAGTTAGAATTAGCAAGGAGAATTAACAGATGATGGACAACTAACAGGCAGTAGAAGGTTAGTTAATTTTACCAAGGTTGCTCGAAAAGTGGACACCGTAGAACTAGAATCGTGTACGACATACGGTAACCGGTTTTGTTATAGTTGGGTTAGCACAACGAACTAGCATTAAAAATCACTTAGGGCAACGGTGCTGCTAAAAAATGTACGTTGGGTAGGCCGTATTCAGCAAATTCCTTTCCTGATCTCCTCTATCTACTCTGTCATTTCTCCATCCCTTTTTTTCATTCCTTAAATCTACAATATTGTGTCTTGAAAGACAAATTGACTCCATTGCTCTATGATTAAATATAATGCATCACAGTCTTATCTTCTTGAAGTGTACAATTCCTGTTCCCACCGTATTGTTCTTCTCTTTCGTCTTGCTGATCTCCCTACCTTCCCTCAGCCTTGTTCACACACGTGCAAACAAGATTTTATCTCATGTTACACAAATATCCGTGCTTTGTGTGCATAATGCTACGATTTTATTCAAAACCTTATTTTCTGTCATCACTTTTCTTGAGCTCTGTTGGCTCCTTTCTCTCTTACTCTTTCCTTACTCCTCTCTGTCTGTCTGTCTGTCTCTCTCTCTCTCTCTCTGTCCTTCTCTCTTTCACTCACTCTCTCCCTTAAACGTTCATTTTTCTGAGTCTCCCTATTTCTCCTTTTCACAGTCCTTCTTTGACTCTCTCTCTCTCTCCTCCTCTCCCTCTCTCTCCTCCTCTCTCCCCTCTCTCTCCTCTCTCTCTCCTCTCTCTCTCTCTCCCTCCCGCTGCAGAGGCAGAGCAGCCGGCGTGGCGTCGGCGGTGATGAAGAGGTCTGACGGGCTGACGACGCCTCGTTACGCGGCGTCGCGACGCCCATTTCCCGGGCGACGGGCATTAGCGGCGCCGGTTAATGAAAAATTATGAGAGCTACCGGAAGGTCGACGACGTCACCTGCTCCAGAGTGTGCCATTACGGCGTTGAATATTCTAAGAATCGTGCGCTTGAAATGTTGTCCAGCACATAAAGATTATGCATGTAGTTGGAATTCATTGCTTGATTAATGGTACCATCAGGGAGTACTCGGTCGGAGCTGTGCATGTTTTTAAAAGGGCTTGTATGTGCAGTGCAGATCGAATAATTTTCTCACAGATTGAAGATAAAGCACATCATTTATTCTCTGAATAAAGAGAATTGCAATTTAGTTACGGAACTGACATTTAAGTCCAATCAGAAATTCGATACTTTTAATTGTCTGTTAGCTTTATTTGATATTATTGCTTTTAAGATAGTTCCATTACTGCCATGACATTTTACGTAATAATAATAATAATAATAATAATAATAATAATAATAATAATAATAATAATAATAATTCTTAAGTCGTTCGCACGTTTTTGTTGCACGAGCTTCTACAAACTTATTTAAGTAAAGGATGATGTTTTTAAAATGCAATTTTCTCAACAATAAAAACAGTATGCAAACTATTTTTTATTGTATTTAATGGAAGTTGAAAATACGCTGTCTTATAAGAAATGGGAGTAACCAGCAGTATAAAAACAAGGGCATTATAATTTCGCCCACTTTCCACCGAGTATTAAACTCCACTCATACGTAGCGCTACTAACAAAGGGCAAAACTGTTCACATCATACGTACTTCTGGATTAGTTCGTTTCTTCTGGCTCCAAATTCACCCATCTGCTCCAACTTCACCCTCTTTCATATACTCCCCTCTCATCGTCCAACACATTTGTAATTATCTTTACGAATATTGGAATAACACGACAGTACACAAATATTGCACAACATGGTACCTCGCTCCAAAAGCAAAATATATGGAAAGTATAAGTAAATAAATGCGAGCGAAACTGCACGTTCTACGAGGGTAGGGTAAAGAGCACTAGTGGCGACGGTTGTTCTACGTCACATAATGGAGTCGACGCGCTATTTCTACGCTTCTGAACAGTCGTCCCCAGATCCCCAGAATACTGGCGATCAGGAGACGTCCTGCAGATGTCGCCATGCTGGAAAACATCCCAGAATTCGCTGACGCACACAAATTGCCGCTTCTACTCTCTCTTAGCGCTAGACTCCGGCATGGAAACGTGGTCGAAGACATGCAATTCATGCCTGTCTGTGTATGATTCATGATTCACTGAATCGATTAATAGTAACCGTGTAGGCCTGGCATAACCGCATGCTCTGTCGTTGAATGGTCACCATTTTCCTTATGAAGTAAGTGGACTCATTCAAGTATTCCGGAGGTTAATATGGGAGGAAAATTGCTGTAACTGCGAACATTCTATATTCTATAATGAGTAAATGACGACATCTTTCTCAGGAAGCAGATTATACATTTCAAAACTCTTCTTTCACTTTATGAAGATAAAAAATCTAAACAATACGTCAAGAAAATTAACATTTACATAGTTAACATAATATTAGTATTCACGTTAACGCAACTAGTCAATGCCGTGTCTTACATCGTAACTCTCATAATTTACTTATTGAGCCAGCGAAAAGAGTGTTCCAAACGGAAATATTTTAGGGTTCTTAATTGCAATATTCGCTCATTTCTTTAGCATCTTTATCTAATCTTCAAAGCGAAAAGAATGTTCTAAACGGAAATGTTTTAGGGTTCTTAATTGCAATATTTGCTCATTTCTTTAGCATCTTTATCTAAACTTTCAAAAATCGGAATATACTCTTCGAAAATTCGAATTAAAACAGCTACAAAAATTTATTTACACATCAATTTCCAAGAGAATAACATTTCCTTCTAATTATCCAACCTTTCAAGTAATTTAATTCAAAATTAACGAGGGTTCGCAGTAGGTATTTGTTTCTCGAAGCTCGTGAAGCAGACCGTTGCAACTTCAGAAGGAGATACTGTGAGCTCTGTCATTACCTTCAATTTTCCACTCCTCACGTGGCGACAATGTCACATAATGACGGGAGTGTTTCCTGTTGCGTAAGCCCCATTAGGGCGCCTCGCGCATTACTTACGGGCGTTTTTCCAGAGCGTGATGCGTTAGGCGTAATGTATTCGCGCCGCTCTCGCATGCGGCGAGAGGCGCTAGGACGCTGCCACTACGCGCGCGGGACGGCAGTGGGCGTGGCGGGGCGGGAGGAGAGGTGAGGAAAGGAGAGGAGAGGAGGTGGTGGAGCAGGAGATGCAAAGCGGGGGGAACGAAACGGAGAAAGAAGCCGGTAAAAATGACCAGGGAAGGCGGAGCGGAGAGGAGAAGACGGGCCGCTGTGGGGGAGGTCGCTTGATTGATTGATTGATTGATTTTTTCGTGTTTCCGGGCGCGTCAACTGCTTTGGTTATTAGTCCCGTTAGTGTAGTGCATGTCTTTTTTGGGAGATGGCGGTGATCTTCCCCCTCTGGATGGCGACATCCGGCGCCGACCTACCGTCGGCTAGTGAGGTTTCCTCCTAACCAGGACTCTCCCACCAGCGGGGCACTGCCCCAGCCGGGACAAGCTCTAAGGTCCCGAGCGGTCTCCCGGAATGTGTAATAGTGTAGTGCATGTTAGTGTAAGTGTGTGTGTAAAGGGAGAGGATAGGACAAGAAAGAGGAAGGACAGATTGCGCGCGACAGATGGCCCGTTTGATAGGGTACTGCTCCGGCATTCGCCTGGTGTTGGTCGGAGAAACCACGGAAAACTACCGATCAGAGCAGCCGGCCGCTAGAATTCTCCTCCAGACAGCGACTGAAATTCATTTTTACCACATACATAGAGATCCCATTACTACATCACCAATTATCGGCACGTTATAACAGTTGATATATATAAATATAGCATAGACAGTCCTCAGCTATTTAATTAATTCCAGACTATGTTTTCATAATAATTCATTTCTTAAAAAACGTTTTCGGTTTTCGGTTCTGGTAACAACGGTAAAACGTTTTCGGTTCTGGTAACTTCTTCCGCAACTTTTAATTCCCGAGTACGAAAGCTCCGTTAACCAACTTGGTTCCTCTCGACATCCCCTCGCCGCCATCCCCAGCCCGCCATCCCCACCGCCGTCACCATCGCCATCACCACCGCCGTCACCACCGCCATCACCACCGCCGTCACCACCGCCGTCACCACCGCCATCCCCACCGCCGTCACCACCGCCGTCACCACCGCCGTCACCACCGCCGTCACCACCGCCGTCACCACCGCCATCACCACCGCCGTCACCACCGCCGTCACCACCGCCATCACCACCGCCGTCACCACCGCCATCACCACCGCCGTCAGCACCGCCGTCACCACCGCCATCACCACCGCCGTCACCACCGCCATCACCACCGCCGTCACCACCGCCGTCACCACCGCCGTCACCACCGCCGTCACCACCGCCGTCACCGCCGCCGCCAGCGCCGCCTCCGCCCTCCGCGTGAAGGCGCGCTGCAGCGTAGGCGTGTTCGCACGCCGCGGCTAATTATCCGAAACCCGCCATAAATAACCGGCGTCGCTCGGGGCGCGGTCTGGCGACGGGAAGGCGCGACGCGTAATCGCCGCCCACGCCAGCTAGCCCCTGCCCCGCCCACGACTCGGCGCTTCCGGGTCCGATACACAACGCACCGGCGGGACTCGACCACGGGCTCCTCGCGGGCAGGGATCGATTCAAAACGTCCATGTTTTTTTGTAAAATTATCCAGTATTTAACGTTGATTTTTTTAGCTGAGGTTTTTTAACATCGATATTTTGTGTTCGATATTTTTACGTGGTCGATATTTTTTTAATGATATAAGTCCATCTTAACAAAATTCTATAATAAGTTTTCAAATATCCATATACTGAATATTCTTCAGACCAAAGAAACTATGGGTGAATAAATGACAGATAGGTCTATAGTAAAATATTTGAATTATCGAATCAGATAAGCCAAGTTTTGTTAATTGCCCTGATGATTTTTTTACTTTGTTGTGTCAGTTAAATCTCAATTAAAAATTAATAAATGATACCACTTTCCAATTAAATCGTATATTAATGATTGTTCAATTACACTCTCGGACAACATCAAAAGTTTTTTCTGGAGAATTGAATCAAAGATACTTGCCCAATTAGGCGTAAAATTTCGGGTTCCTCGGAATACGTACTTCCACTAATATAAGCTCAAATCTCTCAATTAATGTCCCTTCCGAGTAATCTTCATGTAATAGAGTACATTCGGGCATATTTCCAGTGAGTAAATCGTAAACTGAATCAATTGCAGATGTGTCACGTTCACTTGTGCATAGGGGGCGTTTCCATTGCTGTGTTCGTTGAAGTCCATGAATGACGTTGTGACGGGCGACGATGTGACAAGTAGATGGTATCGATGTGGAGCCGGTAAGTGTTAATTTAGCCAAGGTAGAGTGGGAGGTGCCTACCTGGATGGCCGAGGTGGCTAAGAGCGAGTACCGACACAGTGCCTCGGTCCGAAAGGTCGCGGGTTCGAGTCCCGCCTTGGGCATGGTTGTTTGTCCCTTGTCTCTCATGTAGTATGTGTTGTGGCGGAGGGCCTCTCGTTCTGCTGACCCCAGATCAGAGGAGCCCGCAAGTGTGTTGGTGTCTAGTGTATGGTCGAATATGCGTCCCATCGGGACGTACAGGGTAACCGGCTGTTGGCTGGATAAAAGCCCTAGAAAGAAGAAGAAGAATGGTGGTTGGGGAAACGAGAGAATCCAGAGAAAACCTGCCGTCCGCTCGCTTCATTCGCCACAAATCCCACACGGATTTCCCCACGATCGAACTCGCACTTCGGCGGTGGGAGGCAGAAGGCGGAAAGCGTGTCCCACCCCCACCCCCGCTGCTGGAGATATAAAACTTCAAAGTATTTTCTCTTCACCTCCTTACGATATTTTACCCTCAGGCAATCCGTGACATTACCATACGGGTGCATTAGAAACTATTTCAAGCAATATTTCATTTTTATGCACTGCCCATGACAGGAGTAGGCGTCCCGATAAGTGTAACGCATGCGCAACTCCAGATCAAAAGTGATTATTAGTGCGCAAATACTATTATCAGAGCAATTAACCCGAAGAACAGCACAAGTAAGCGTTTCGCAGTCGCTAAAATGATATCCATTGGAAATGATGACAGATGCCTGGGTACTAGCATATCGTCGTCCTTTTTGAGAAAACCACGTAAGCCAAGAATAGGCAAAAAATAGGCAAAAAACTATTTCTATTCCCTACTTTCCAGGGAATACCATTTTATAGTATTTATGTATAGTCTTTAGTGAGCCTGAACAGTAAAACAAATAGTGTTCCATAAAATTAAAATTCAATTACAATAGAAATAAAATTAAAGGTTTTTCTCTTTTACTGGAGGCATCTTAACTTATATGGATTCGTTTTCAACCTCTAGAGCGCTAATATCCACATTTTTACCAACTTCTATATTGAAAAGAGGTGACAAAAAGGTTTACTTCTTAATCTGCCTTTTAGAAATAAATTGCATATGGAAATAAATGAAAAAAAAAAAAAATCACCACGGGCGATCGCGATGTGGTGGTCAAAATGTTCGCCTTCTATCTCTCAAAACAGTGGTACTAATTCAGGCCGCTACACGTGGAATTTGAAGTGTATAAAGAAAATTCGCAGCACGTTTTCTGTGTTGGTTCTTTTCCTCCCATCACCATCAAGTTCGTCCGTCGTCCGTTGGTTCGTTGGTTCGTCGTAAAACCATCAAGTTCGTCCTCGAGGTTTTAGGGCTCTAAGGTTAAGAGCTGGCACGGGCAGCTCCGGGCTCTCGAGGGCGAGGAGATCGGAGGCGGGCTGAGGGAGACGAGCGGCGTCACCTACCCGTTGGCAGAGAGTGCTGTTCAACGGGCTCCAGACGGTGCGGTGGATGGACCGCGAGCGGTGGCTCAGGGCATCAACCGATGTCAATGCAGCGCCTCTGATTGGTAGGTCCTAGGTTCGAGTCCCGACGGCGGCAGGATTTTCGATACTAGTTTTTCAGATAGGTCGAATTCAGTCGCTGTCTGGAGGAGAATTCTAGCGGCCGGCTGCTCTGATCGATAGTTTTCCGTGGTTTCTCCGATCAACACCAGGTGAATGCCGGAGCAGTACCCTACCAAACGGCCCACGAACCGCGCGCGATCTTTCTTTCCTCTTGCTTGCCCTATCCTCACCCCTTTTGCCTACCACATATGTCGGGAGAACTTAGAACTGTCCCGGCTGGTGGGAGATACGGGGTTGGGAAAGACCCCTTTAGTCAACGGTAGGTCGGCGCCTGATCTCACCATCCAGTGGGGGAAGATCACCGCCACCTTCCGATGAAAACATGCTCTACCCTTACGGGACTAATAACCTCCGTAGTTGACGCGCCCGAATTCAGTAATTAATGAATCAATCAAACAATCTAGCGGCGGGTGGCCCTCTCTGAGTTCTCAGTACTTGGCCCTCGGCTCTTGGCATTACGCTCCGGACCAGAGATTGGCTGTGAGCTCTGGGCTCTAGGTGCAGAGATCTGGTTGACGAGGGAGCGGTCAAAGAGCTCCCGGACGGCGAACGAATGGTGGGCTGGTGTGTGTGCGTGTGTGCGTGGAGGGGGGCTGGCCTCCTGGGGATGCTGATACGTGGCCCATTAGTCGCGACATTTCCCCTGGCGATAGCGGGCCCAACGCGCGTTATCTCCCTGTTCGCCCCCCTTTTGTCAGCAATAACTCTTCGCACCGATAATTGGCCCGCTCGCCCACCCACACGCTGGACGATAGCTGACTGGGCTCGAGTGATTTTTAACTCCAGCCCAACTTGGAATGGGGCGATTGTGTGTTGTTGATCGGGCAGGATAAAATAGAGCCATGACGGAAGGCGAGCGGACCCAGTTGAGCAAAGTTTTGCAAATAATATTTGAAATTCAGTGATAATTCTGAATATTTGCGAATATTTATTGATGGATTTACTTAAATTAATTAAAACTATTACATAAATATTTTCAAATATCCTTGAAGAATTACAAAAGAAATTGTTTATTACTGGCCGCGTGGAAGTCGGGTCACTAGAGCGAGCCTCCGCTTAAAATCTAAGTTCGTACGGAAGGGCCTAGGAATTCTGCCTTCATATTCCACGTTCGTCTCTCGTGTGTGTTTTGTCGTGGTTAACTGCAGATCTTGAGATCAGAAGTTCTCAAAAGCTCTCAAGTGCGGTTGTTCGGTGCGAGATACACTGCACAGGAAGGTTGAGGGCAAACCCGTCAACCCGTCCACCTCTGCGCATTTCGCCCTGAGGAAGGACGCTGAATGGTGACCGAAACGTTGGCATCTGTGCCTACGACGTGGCATTAATTCATATATGTATATGTATATATATATATATATATATATATATATATATATATATATATATATGAATTATAAATTTAAATTCACAAGTTTAACATTACTTATTAATTTTAATTTAAGCCATATTTCATTTGTAAAATATTAACTCATATAAACATAAAATCACATCAAATAACTTTGTGTTAAACCAATGAGTATTAGATAATAATACAGAGAAAGTTGCAGAAATGATTTTAAATTTAACGTTCGAGAAGTATACGTATAATTGAGAGAACAAATATCAAACACACATACGATTGTATCATCCCCTTAATCACAGGTAGTAGAGTAACATCTTCAATGAATTACACCTTTACGCGCATCGAGCAAAAGTGATGTTTGCTTTTACATTTCCTTGATAGCATCAAGATCAAACAAGCAGGCCGCAGGATGGATGGTTGCGTGTCGTAACGGTTCAAGCGAAAACGGCGTCACCAGGAGTCGCGCTTACTTAGGAAGGTGTGGAATAGGAATGACACACGCAATGTTATTAATCCGAAGATAAACACACCACTGCAATGTTGACATCCTATGATGCATTTCCTTATTGGGGCATCACATGAAACCTACTGCGACTTCGGGAGAGAATTTCCGTGTAGACATTCTCTTAATAGTAGAATGGCGTACCGCATCAAATAAAGGAAACCGCCAAATGGCGAAAGAATAATTCTGTGAGTTAATGTAAGCGTCATTGTGTATATCAGAATCTATTTCTAAAGAGAAATATTTTCTGAAAGAAACGTTGTGATAATATCTGTATGGTTTGGTTGAAAAATGAATTGGTGATCTGAAAATATTACAATAAAAATAAATATAACTGATACCTAGATAGCAATGAATGGCCTAGCTTTTTACGAGATATGTAGTTTCTTGTAATGGAGTAAATTCATAAAATATTTGTAAGACAATCAGAATTCTATAGAATTTCGTTCTTTCTAAGGTACACATAACCATGTCAAATTCTTGTACAAAATATGTTATTTATAATACTTAAACCCACTAACGAGATAATATTATATCAAGAGACTTTAAGTATTTTGTAAATAAATGTTGAGTAAGAAATTAAACGTATTTCATAATTTTGATAGTTTGTGCAGATGAGAAAGACAGGAATGAAATGTGAAAAGTTCTGGAAGTTCGCATTCTGGAAGCTCAAATTTCCTAAGGGAGCTAAACAGCTCTTCTTGGAATGTTATACAGTTAACCCCTATTAACACGAATTCTAAGAGAGCGAAATAATTGGAGTACGTGTTATAAAAATTCGTGTTATTCGAGTATTATTAAAGTCTGTATTACCGTAATCCGTGGCCGGTACCGAAATTTTGTTCGTGTTATGGCGAAATTCGTGTTAAGCGAGTTCGTGCAAACGAGGGTTTACTGTATTTCGTTACTACCGATGCACATAAATAATAGTCGTTTTACTTGCAAGATTATGTTATTAATATACTGAGAGGATATGTTTGGATGTGTTTTGTTGTTTTGTCTAATTATTTATGTGGCTAACGTTTATATCGAAATTTATTCCCTGGTTATATTTATTTATTTAACGTCAAAGACCGTTAAAACCTGTGTGGGACGTACTATGGGGAGAAGTGCATTCTGTACACATTTTACTAAATACTGGAATCCCTACGTACATCAAATATAATATTCATTTTCAACTGTCTTAACTTCCTTCCGCAAATACAATACTAATTACTTCATAATTTCTTAAATATAAATCTTCAAACACCGATTACGGCAAGTAATCACGTGATCCATCATAATACAGAGAATTACAGCTTGTTACCTGATGTTGTAACCAGCTTTACAGGACGAATGTACTTGACGGACTGTAATAACACGATTTATTCTTGTTCATCCATTACATCAGCACCAACATCTTCACCTTTTACTTCCCGTAAATTAATTTAGGAATGACCGAAATGACGGAGTGTAATGCCGCGACATTCGCACATCCGTTGCTCATACACGGTATTTTCGCTAATCCAAACATTTATCTAAAGAGAAAAAGTTTAAACATAGTGTATACCAGCATTGTAGAACGTACGTAATGAAACCCGTGAGTGTGTCTGCTTTCAACACGACCAGCCCTCACCATTCGCCGCTCACCCACCCCTCACGTTCAACCAATCACACACGCGTAATTCCTAGCCGATGCGATCCGCCCTCGTTAAAATAACGATGGACTCAGCATTGTGCGTTTGAAAGAGTATAATTCAGGCGGCGCCCCGCACGTCCCTCATTAGCGAGTCAAGAAATCACGTGGACCTCTTTCGGGATAGCGCGACTTGCATCGATTCCTTAATAAAATGGGAAGCGGACCAATTAAGGTCATTAGCGCGATTATCGTGACGTCGCGGACTGAGAGGGTCTGGTCGCGGCTTGTTAAGAGGCCTGTTAAGAGGCCTGTGGAGCAACGGGACACTTCTTCGTGGAAGGGAAAGAATTCGCGAGTGCATCGGAAGAACAGAAATGTGAAGGAAAACGAATGGATGCTCATTAATTTCGATTCCAAAGCAATCTTCAAAATTAACATTGCACATACAAGGGTTTGCTGTAAATAGCGGTATTACTGCATTTCACATCATTTTAAGTTAAATATCATTTACAGTATTATATATCAACGTTTTCTTATTTTGCGTTAATATTTTCTCGGATAATAACCAGGAACGTTTGGAATTGTATCGGACAATTCAATATTTCTTTAATATTTTACATCACGAACGCTCAAAAAAATTTTTTCATAAAATGAAGCACCACAACACGTAGTCACTAAATCATAATACCGGGAGCGGTAGCTCAGTGCATCAACTGATGTCACTGCAGCGCCTCTGGCCGGGAGGTCCTAAGTTCGAATCCTGACGACGGCAGGATTTTCGACACTAACTTGCGAATTCAGTCCTTGTCTGGAGGAGAATTCTAGCGGCCGGCTGCTGTGATCGGTAGTTTTCCGTGGTTTCTCCGATCAACACCAGGCGAATGCCGGAGCAGTACCCTACCAAACGGGCCATGGACCGCGCGCGATCTGTCCTTCCTCTTCCTTGTCCTATCATCTACCCTTACACACATGCACTACACTACCACCTGTTCCGGGAGACCGGTGGGGAGCTTAGAGCTTGTCCCGACTGGAGCGGTGCCCCGCTGGTGGGAGAGTCCTGGTTAGGGGAAAACCCCACTAGCCGACGGTAGGTCCCTCGCCATCCAGCGGGGAAGATCACCGCCGTCTCCCAAGAAAAAAGCATGCACTACACTAACGGGACTAATGACTAAAGCAGTTGACGCGCCCGGAAACACGAAAAAATCAATCAATCAAAAAACTAAATCATAATGATATACTAACGGAAGTACAAAATGGCCGGTCTGTACATGCCCAGCACGAGCGGCTACGGCAGCCTCCTCAGCGCTGAATGGAATCCGATGCACGGCTACTCGGCATGACGCGCATTAATAAATAATTCGTTTCCAATCCTCGTTGTCCTCAACTCCAGCTCGTTCCTTTTGTGAGCGCAATGCGCGCGATTAACATACGTTTTCGGCCTCACGATGTTCACAAACAATTCCGAATTCGTAGCACATTCATTCACAATGCGGAAGGCTATTCAAAGACACCGCCGAACTCTGCCACTGTCAGAGGGAATTTACGTGCTGCTCAAGACTGAGAAAACAATCGAGAAAACAATTTGCCTTCTTGGAGATTCCCACTTGAAGCGGGTGTTTTCGCTTTTTTGGTGCCGGAAACCGCGGCCGAGAACAATAAGTGAGAAAGCATGAAAATGAATCGAGAATAAGTAGTTCAACTTTATTTTTCTTCTCGTTAAAGAAACTTTAATTTTCGGAAAGAAGAAAAAACTATTTTATGATGACGAAAGACATTGCAAGAACATTTTGATACGCTTGAAAAAGGAACAAGTATTTATGTGACAAAAATATTGTCATTGTTTATCAAATTTTTAAAATGTTCATGAGTCACTTAGTCGATTATTAGATTGTTTTATATTTTTATAGTTTTTTTTTTTAGTTTTCATTGCATTCAATACTTGCACTAATATTCGGTTGACTATTACAGCTCTATGATGACCGAAAATTTTGTTTGTATTACTGTAAGTAAATGTGTTTTGTGTTCTGTGTTGTAGATCATTGTAATTCGAAGTAACGTGACTAGTCAAGAGCGGCTGATGCGAACATTTTTCTTTTAAAAATAAAATCAATAAATAAAAATGTTCATAAATGTTCTTTTTGTGCATTTCATCGCCCCCATTTGTACTGTGTCATAAAAATTGACTACTTTCCTATAATTCTTAGTATAATCGAATCTAACCTTTCTTCTATTTTTTTCTTGGGCTTTTATCCAGCCAACAGCCGGTTACCCTTTACGTCCCGATGGGACGCATATTCGACCATTCACTAGACCAACACATTTGCGGGCTCCTCTGATCTGGGGCCAGCAGACCGCGAGGCCCTCCGCGACAACACATACAAAGTCAAGGGACAAACAGCCATGCCCAAGGCGGGACTCGAACCCGCGACCCTTCGGACCGAAGCGCTGAGTTGGTACTCGCTTTTAGCCACCTCGGCCATCCAGGTCGGCTTTTTCTCATTTAATGGCGAAAAAATAAATGTCCAACCTTGTATTTTGTGTGAATCCTTCGATGATGACCGCAGAGCGATTGCGGTCATCAAATTAGTTCATCGGGAAAACTTCTACTTGAGTAGATAAAATTGCTCAATACGCAAATGACCCAGCTGCTGGAATATAAACGATATTGATGTAATATAAACGACGGATGTATTTTCTCGGAAGCACTCTTCTGCTTACAATATGTGCTGCTATCAGAGAGCGGCATTGAGTTTAGTCAACCGCATATCCGTTTTTCCAACGAAAAGGAACTCCTTCGGTCTGCATACATTGCCACATTTCATTCAACAACGCCTCAGTTCTCACATCAAATAATCAACCACAATATCCTATCCATTCCACACTTTTACTTCATCGGAAACATGTTACTGATAGTAACACAGTTCAGTATCTAAAAGGATGATTACAGAGACTATTTTATATTTTAAAGCAGTTGCAGCATAAAACATCCTGCATCTATTTGTACGGTTTATTGTTCGACAAATGTTTGATATTTTATTTTCATTTTAGGGATATTGTAAAGTCGGTTACATTTTTAGTTTTTAAACTCACAATTAGAAAGAAGTAAAGAGAGGAGATCGTCTTGGGCTGGAATTACCCGCAAGTTTGGATGCATCTTACGCGGGCACCTGACGTTCAGGTTACAATTTTAGACGAAGTTCCATTATTGCGGCAATCGCGAAAAGTATTTAATCACTTCTAAGAAGCTGATCTTCGAACATGTGATATTCAAATGGTGAAGGATCGCAGCAATCGGATGAGATGGTCAAGCAAGGCTGAACGATCAGATTTATCGAATATGCAACGCGAACCTGATTAGAACCCGAGGCCCTTCCAAAAGGAGATCGACCCGAGACCGACCCGAAAGTACGGGCATCCGAACAACAGTTATTACAAAAAATAATTCATATACTTATGTGATCGCACACTGGTTAAGATTAGACAATCTTAATATGAAATAGTATTTGCAAGTACAACTCGTAAGCGACCATTGAAACGTATAACGGAGGATGACCTTAGGACCATTAAAAATATGTTCGTTCTAGGGAAGGGAGCGCGTTTTCTAACAGTGCTGAAAACGAACGAGGGAGAAGGGAAGAAGGAGATGAAAATCGAACGATCTCACAATCTTGGTTACACGAATCTCACAGCTTGCGTTGAATTCAATAAAAAAATCTTGCGTTACAGATTGAAAATTTTAGCAAGACAGTGTCCATTTGTAATGCGCACTAAATTATTATTGTTCTATTATTTTTAACTATAAATTAATGTTCAAATTTATAAAAATATGTCTACGTTTAATTTCTCCCCCATACGTCACATACAGTTTTTGACTGATTTGACCAAATAAATAAATAAATAATTTAAAAATATTTTTAAATATTCTTAAAAAATTCCTTTCAGTGGTTAAGGAAGCTACTAATACTTCACCTGAGGAACCGGAGGTCAAAATGAAACGTCCATCTCGGATGGAGATAAGTGAGTGGCGGTGGCTAAGGGTTTTCCCAGCGTATTTTTTGAATGGCATGTCCCTCTTGTGCCCAGCGCAACTAACCGCCTCCTGGCCTGCGCTTCCTGCGCGTCGCGTCGCCCGCCGCCCCGCCCCGCCCCGCCCCGCCCCGCCCCGCCCCGCCCCGCCCCGCCCCGCCCCGCCCCGCCCCGCCCCGCTCCGCCCCGCCCCGCCCCGCTCCGCCCCGCCCAGCCCCGCCCAGCCCCGCTCCGCCCCGCCCCGCCCCGCCCCGCCCCGCTCCGCTCCGCCCCGGCGGACGCGGCTGCGGCTGCGGCCGCCATTTGCACATCTCACGACCCCGCGGTGCCGCGCGACACAGTGCCTGCCACTCGACGGAGAAACAAGGACAACCCTTGCGAACGTTTTCGTTTTTGTTTTGGTTTTTGTTTCTGTTTTGTTTTTAATCGCTTTTATTATCCTTGTTCAACAATATTATGTCCTTCAAGGGTACGGACGTTTTCGTAATACTGTTTTGCTGTGATATCGACTTAAACAACCACAGCAACGGAAAAAATATCTTAACGGCCGGCGTCCGTTAAGGGTGTAACACTCCGCCATCCGTTAACAACAATCAAAACAAATGAATTGCTCAGTAAGACGAATGACTATACTTGGTCGCACAAATCGTATTTTTTTTTATTTTATTATTTTTCTAATAAGATAGTATTACGAAATGTATTGAACGACACACGGCCGATAACTCAACAGAATGGGCGCCGGTTGAAGCGTTTAAGCGCGTCTGCTATTTGCTGTTCGTCGGTCAAATTGCGTTAATATCTATTACAACGTTTCAGTAGAGGCGACTCTTCTTGTAACGCTCAGATTATTTGCCTTCAGTCGCTAGGAATGGAGTTCAATTGCCGATCGATCTACATGCGATTTGTAGACGTAGCGCGTTCGCGGCATTCTCTTTCCTCTGCCTCTCATTCCGTCTTCTACCGGACGTCTCCATCGTCCTGTTCATTTATAATTACCAAAATTTTAAATTGGATTTCTCACGAAAAGACAAGTAGTGGGAAAAAATGTATACACTGGTGAAATGTCGGTCAATACACTTTTCCACAGAAATTCTTTTCCGTCAGCATGATGTGTTATTTGGGTAAGATAGTTTATCCTGAGATGCAAAAAAATGAAGAATTGTGTATTGTTTAGTAGTAATACAGAACTGAATTGTTACTTCATGAAGTATTATTTTTAAAATTGTTAAATAATATTACAAGTGCGTGATAGACATTAGGTTAAGTATTTTGAATCGTGGGATAGAAGAGGAATGCTTAAAAGAATGACGCGTGTCTCATTTTCGTTGAACTATATTGATTGCCATTATTATTATTATTATTATTATTATTATTATTATTATTATTATTATTACTATTGCAAATTTAGAAGTAATGCGAGAAAGTATGTGAAGCTGTAGCAGCGCTAGTTAATTTCCATGTCTTTGGCGGAATGCGCCCCACTGTGCGTGGTCGTCGGAGGCGACGGAGGCGGCGGCGGAAGCGGAGGCCGCGCGCCCACTTCCGGTCGCGGGCAGAGCAGAAGCGCCGCTGATTCATCGGCGCTTCCGACCCTCCACCGCTAATGCGCGCCTTTCGCCCCCCGCGGACAGATAACGCACTACACTCCACGGCCCAAGCCTACGCAAGGGTGCAAGCGACTTGGGAATGACCTCGCCGACATTTACCATGAGGCTGTCGTTACGTCCCTCTAATTTTTATCCCATGATAATAGTATTTAAAACGATTAATAATAATAATAATAATAATAATAATAATAATAATAATAATAATAATAATAATAATAATAATAACGACAACAATATCTAAAAATACTATTATTGGATATAGGAATATAATATTGGATATAGAAAATAAAAAGTGAAAAAATAAGAAAAGAACTAGGGCGGAAAGAAACAGTGCTTGGAAAAATTAAAAAGTACAGACAGCAACGGGTGACACTTATTGGAAATATGCCGTAAGACAAGACTTCCAAAGCAAGCCCTCAATTACAAGCCGAGAGGAAAGAGAAACTTTGGAAGGCCAAGAATGAGATGGAAAGAGGCTGGAATCCGTAAAGGGAGATGATGGTGATGACTATTATTGGAATGGAGAATGGCAGATAAATAAAGATAAATCATCTATGTGGCTTAGAAGGGGGAGAATGAAGTCAAAATCGGAAGCAGTTTAAGCTGCCCAAGATCAGGTGTTGAAAACACGACATTAGGATGAAGCGGTTCTCAAAATTTCCCAAGAGATAAATGCCACATTTGCCACGAACAAGTAGGAACCATTGATCATATCGTCTCAGCTTGCCCAATTCTAGCAAATACCGAATACTTGAAAGGACACGATAGGGTGTGGAGTTACCTCGACTGCCAGTACTGTACCGCCCTCGAAGTTCCAAGCACATGCTCCAAACTGGATATTGTTATTGGGGATTTGAAGAGAAAAAAACTTTTCTACTTTTTGATACGTCCGTGCCAAGCGATCAAAAATTTGTAACCAAGGAGGCAGAGAAACGTAACGTCTTAATTAGAAGAGTTCAGAAATCGGAATCAGCCGAATGTGACGCGTAAAAGCCCAGATCGTCCCGATAGTTATCCGATCTCTGAGATTTGTTCCTCAAAATGTGTATAAGAACTTGGCTAAACCCCCACGTCATTCAAAAGACTTGGAAGTGTAAGACATTGCTTTATTGGGAACAGCCCAGTTTTTCATTTTAAACTAAGCCCGGACAATAGTTCCAAATCACAGGTATTTGTGAAGTAGGTACAACAATTGTAGTTGAATTGGTCCAAGTCTCTGCATTCAGTGCAGTAGCAAAGAAGTTTGCTGCTTAGGAATTGTTTTGCAGAAAAAGTTCTATTTTTTTATTTCCGAGAGTAAACTACATTATCTTTATGCGTGATGAATAATGAGTGATTCCCCATCTAAAACATGTAATTAGGAAATACCCTGTCTTTAAAAAGTTTGCGTTTCCTTCGAGATTTACCGGAAAATCGAACACCACAATACAAAAATATTAAGAAAATAAACAACCTTGCGTCATTCCCAGAAAACACCACATCCCAACCAGATAGCCAATCCTAGAAAAGTGCATGGAAATATCTGCGAATCGGAAGCGACCAAAGCCACCACAACTACCACCGCAAAGACAACAATTTTATTTTCGAAACGTCCGCCAGAAGAATCTGTAACGCTCTGACGTAAATGCGACCGCTAGACCATCTTAATGACGCGGGGAGTTGTGTCTCCTAGGGCAGGTGGCGGTATCAGCCGCGGGTTCCGATGACGTCACGCCGCAGGAGCGGGAATCATAAACAAGGAAACGCGGCGGGGCACGGCGGGGCGGGCCGGGGCGGGACGGGGAGAGTCGGGGCGAGGTGGGACGAAGACGGGCCAGGGCGGATGCGGTGAAGGGAACCACTAATCTCGCGGCTTCTGCTTCTGGTTGTGATACGAAGACCAGAGGCCTGTCTAATGCGGTGGACAGCCCGACCTAGTCTCTCTTTGTGCATTACATTCGCAGAAGATGTGGTTATTCCGGTAATTAGTAACCACGATTTGCAAGAAAGTATTGACATTCTGATAGAAACGTTGGAAATTATGAAATGGAGCAAAGTAGGAAAAACAAAGAGTTGGGGAAAGGACACCGAGAGTATGGGCGTAAATTCAGGGAGAATTAAACAAGTTGAATTAAGGGATTGTAGTAGAAAAGGAGTGGAAATATAGGGCGGGAATATAAGAATTGGAAAAACTGGAAAGGAAAAAGTGGTTTGTCTGGAAGAAGAGAAGCTTAAGAATTAATGCGAATTTTGAAAAGGAAGCTGGGTAAATGATTTGTTTGCAAAGCTTGCCAATACATATCAGAAACGTGCATAATAAGAAAATACTATGAACGTAGGATGCGATGGTTTTCAATATGGTTTAGAAAAAAGAAGAAAAAAGAAAAAAAAACCTAAATCGTAAATGAGAAATGAAAACTAATAAGAGAAGAAAAAGAAACCACAGCTAGGTAGGGAATATTTTGAGATAGAGAGAGACCCTTTGAGTAAGAGTAACTGTAGCAACATGAAACGGAAGAGGAGAAAATGTAGAAGACAAATGTTTAAATTATCCATCTTCAGAAAGAAAGGTAATAAAAGCAGCTGGAAGGGAAACCAAAGATCAGAGAGGAAGGGAAGCAACTGACGCTTGCTGAAGATCAGAATACCCAGCACTGATGATTCCTTCATCCCTTACTATGCTAAAGTTTCGGTAAGGGCCAACTAAAGTTTCGGTAAGGTTCCTTGAGAGATACAACGTCATGAGAACGGTTGCCAGGATAGCATTGAATAATAATAACCCGCAGATCAGACCGCGAATGATTTAACCACAGCTGCAAGCCCGCAGTTGCGAAGTACAGAAGCCGAATCAGATTCGGAGACTAAAAGGCCGAGTTCGAATTTGTAATTTTCTCAAAGGGAGACAATCTAAAGTCCAGAAGAAGAAGAAAAATGAATGAGTGAAACGAAGAACATTTTCGTGAACACAACAGTCTGAATGAGTCTTAAGAATGCTCTTCGGTATGTCTTTGTCCATCATTTGGATTCCTTGATTTGAATCGAGGACATCGATGAACATCGAAGGACATTGATCCGAGTGTGTAAATCGTAAATGAAGCTCGTAATGTGGATTAATTGATGCCTTCCGAGAAGGAATTAATACTTCAACAGAGAACGATGATCCCCGACACATACACACGCAGTTCATTCGCTTCCTGTTAAAGGGTTTTCTGGAGCAGAAGCTGAATTGGTGCCAGTTGTAAGATAAAGTAAGCCATGATGGAGACTAGCATAATAGTTATGGGGAATAACAATTCAGGGAGAAAAACATGTTTGACTGTTGGAATCAAGTTTCAATCAGTTTAAAACTGATGTGGTCGGTAAACAACCTGTTCCTTTTATATAAAAAAGGAACAAACTGAATATTTATTTCATTATTACCTGAAGTTTAATTTCAATCAGTACGAAAGGAATAACCATATTCAGATTTAATGAAGTGGCTACTTTTCTTCATTTCAGAAGTGGTCAAAGCGCTGTAATTTGATTTTCATTTGACAGAATGGTATAAACTCGCACTGTGAGCTCCTTGTCGAAAAGGGAATTTCGTCCGGCGGAATGGTGAAAACTCGCACTGCGAGCTCCTTGTCAAAAAGGGAATTTCGTCCGGCGGAATGGTGAAAACTCGCACTGTGAGCTCCTTGTCGAAAACGGAATTTCGTCCGTCGGAATGGTGAAAACTCGCACTGTGAGCTCCTTGTCAAAAAGGGAATTTCGTCCGTCGGAATGGTGAAGACTCGCACTGTGAGCTCTGCGTCGGCGCCGACGACAGGTGCGAAACAAGGTAATGAGCGTAATAAGCAAGGTGGCAGGGGAGGGGGCGAGTGCGAAAATAAAGCAGCTGCCCCCCACTAAAAGGCGGCCAATCAGTTGGGTACAGGTGTGGAAACGCTGGCCCAGTCGTAAAGCAGCGGCTTGTTTTAACTTCTGGGACGCGTCATCCGATACGACGCTGCAGACGAGGGAGCGAGTAGCACTCGCGGGTATGGGATGTGGATTTTGGGCCCCAAATGGAGATAAGCAATTGGCAACTTTATATGTATGACAGTTGGATTGGGGTTGAGGTGTGATCACGAAGTGTTGGATGAAGGGCAAAGGTAAACAAGATAGTAATAAAACTGTTCGTTGCTACTCCAATTGCCTTGCAATCGTGTTAAAATTGAAGTAACAATAGTAATAAAAGACTATCGTTAATATTTAAATTAAAATACTCTAACACCTTTGTTGAACAATCCTAAATTGAAGAGTTCTTCGTTAATATTAAACTTGCTTCGATCAGTTTCGAAATAGGTATGAATTAGAAGCAAATTAGAAAAACAGACGTACGCAGCCTAAACAAGGAGGGGGGCAACTACTTCCTGGCCACTCTCGGCCACTTTTTCCATTAAACGTTTTTACGTATGATTTATATTACGTATGATTTTTTAGTAGCCTAAATAAATAAAAATTACTACAAGGATAGCAAAATTATAAATTTAATGATACACTTAACAAATACAATGTTTTTATGTTGAACCATTTTTCAGGGTTCCAAAACAGCCTGGAGAGACTCTTTCCCAAATGTTGTGTATCAGTTCCCCAAAGTATCATCTGGGAAAATGGAAAATCATGAATTGATAATATTTACCGAAATAAAATGTTTTATTACGTAAGAGTACGGTTCCCATTTCGAAAATTTCAGGAGGGCCACGGCTCCCTGCCCATCCCCGTGTGCGCACGTACTGAAGTGTATGCTGCTTAAAATTTGCAACTTTTTCTGCTGAAACATACGAGAATTCAATAAAACACAAATAAAAAATATTTTCATTAAATAAACCAAAACCGCGTACAGTATTTCTCATTAAATTCAAATAGGTCTGCTTTATGTGATACTCGTAAACCTCTCACAAACAATATACTTTAGTTTTTTATTCATACAATCTCTTGTTTGATTTGAAAGCAATGTTCACACATTGGTATGATACTCAAACCTTACCGTAAATGTTTTGTAAAGTTAAAATCATTTAAATATTTTAATGAGGAAATATTTGCAACTTAACACGCAACACATAAACTTTATTTAATTTTGTAACGTATGGTGACATTTCTCTCATAATTACCTTCCTATTTAACGAAGAAATTCACCGAGATAAAGACATAATAAACATGAAAATAACAGCTTACGTAATACATGTATGGAATTTCAAACTGGCAAATTGAATATATTTCAAGACATTCGTGATAGGCACCGACGTTTACGGCGTCCTACAAAAACATTTCCTTGCAAATAAGTATTTGTATATGGGGCACGTCATGTAAGTTGAGAATAATTATTTCATGCTCCAACGTAATGAACAAACGGTCATAGATTATCATCTAGCTAGAGAATAAATCTACGCATTATTTTGAAACTGAAAATTATCATAAGTGCTTTCTGGAGATGAAATTGATTATGTAATGTTATGAATGCCGGACATACACATTCAATTTGAGAGAGACAATCCCGGTCTTCTAGTTAAATATAGTACAAATATTTTATAATTTTCCGTGCAAACACGAACGTGGATCAGTCAATAAAAGACAAGAAGTTCAACACTTATTTTAATAACAATTTGTGTTTCATTATTTTTAAGTGAACATTGTATTTTCCTCTTTGCAAAATCATAGAAAGTGCGTGGAAGGCATTACACTTTGTAATTAGAGTACTTAGGAAAGGAAGTGGAAATTAAGGGAATTAGGGTACACGTCTCTAGTACGTCCGATATTAGAATTTGGCTCCATATGTTAGGACCGTTATCGTTTAGGACTAATCAAATCTCTCGAAAAAGTACAAAAATATGCCGCAAAGTTTTTTATGAGAGAACGTTCAAATTCTGAATTTATATCGTGGGAACCTTTGGAAAAACGCGGAGAGAAATCGCGTCTTTGTGCATTATTCAAATGAATAAGAGATCGTCCATGGGGTGAAAAACGGGCAAGACTATCAAAACCAACTTACGTCGCGCGGAAGGATCATGGCTTCAAAATTGACAAAGGAAACAGAAAATAGATGTAGGAAAATTCTCATTTGTAAACCGAACGATAAAAAATTGGAACGAATTACCTGCAGCGGTGCTGGAGACTTTCCCTCAGAATGTCAAAAATTTTAAAATTAGACTAAATAAAAAGGGTTAATACATCAATTTTGTAAAATTGTATTTAGTAACATGTAAATATTTTAATGTTGTTTGATGTTTGTTTTGTCTATTTTTAGTAATTCCTTAGAAAACGCTACCACCGGAAGTATTCCATATATTCCTAAGTAGCAAAATAAATATTCTATTATATTCTATTTCTTTTTCAAGTTTTTTGAGGAGGGTTCATGACCCCCGTTACTGCACCGAATCCGCCACCGAGTGTAAATAAGTGATAAGATATCCCTTAATGGGGCTTTCCGTCATAATCATCTCCGCGCACAAACTGACCGCGATGTCCTATGAAGAGCCACTCCATCCAATGAGGAGGCTTCGAAATACTGCGACAGTTTGGAACGAGGGCGCGGTTATTTCCGACTGTTTACGCTTAAACCGAGAGCCTTTTGCCCTTCGCGGTTAGCCATGGCGCGCGACGCACAGTGGCCGGAAATTGCACTAAAAACGTGGACGAAATAAATGATAGTGTTATCACATTGTAGTGTAAGAAGATGTTAAGAAAGACAAAGATGTTTCACAAATACTAACATTGAAAGATGAAAAGATAATTGTAAGCAACTCATGAAATTTTCATAACATATTCGTTGCAGGTTTTTTTACTTGTATTTATACTTTTCGTTGTATTGTGTATACTACCATCGTTTGTTATTTCGGTTTACTTCATTTGTTTTGAACTCGTTCTTAGGGTTAGTCCGTAAATCAGCTTTGGGTTGAGATTCACTTCTTTTATACCTTTGAACGTTTATGTATGTGAAAGCTTATTTTGCATAATAAAGTTTTTGTTGTTATTATTATTATCATTATAAATTACATGTTTTCTAAGAAATACTGTCGATATCATCGCCTCCTCCAGACACATTTCGTTCTTTTCCCAAAGACTCACTTTCCGTACTAGTGTAAATAACTATTTTATTCCACGTGTGAGGCAACGTCGTTTTGTTTTACAATACTCTCATTTCGCTCCGTGCGGGTCTCAGTGCGCTGCGCGGCGCGGTCCGCGGCGAGTGCAGTGGCGGGGGCGCGACGGGGGCGGGGGCGGGGGCGGGGCGGGGCAGGCGTGAAGTGCGGTGGAGAGGCCGCTCGTTATCTGGAGTGTGGACGCAAGTGGTGCCGAGGCTTTGGAGGCGGCTGCGGGCGACGTCACCGCGTGGCTGGCCCGTCTGGCGCGCGCGAGGTGTCCGCTTCCCGTCCTTGGGGTACACCACTGTCCTCACCCGGCCCCTCCGCGCTCCCCCGGTGGGCCACCGGACCCGCGCGACGCCGTCGGCCTAAGGGCCGCCCCCAAAAAAATAATTTTTTAAACTTTTTTTTTTACAAACAGCTGAAGCATAGAATACGTGTGGGATAAGCAGCACTAGATTGGGTGTAGTGATTCAAAAAGTTGCATGTGTCTCGGAACACATGTGTTTTGTCTTGGAATTCAAAACTTTGGATGCGTAAATGACCCTGGGGGCATTTGGCTTTGCAAAACTATCCAAGCGCCAATATTTAGTACGGCCAATTTGAATGGCTCGTTTCCGCATTTCCAAATCGACGGTGAAGGCCTCAGTTCTCCACAATTAACATTAATAATTATTGAGCCCAGTCATCGCGAAATTTCGTGGGCATTTAGAAAAATTTTCCTAGACTTGACATTGACTCTGAGGAACCTTAAAAAAATTAATTCCAGTCCATTTTAGGCAGTCCCGTAGCTGACGCCGTGGCGTGTGCTACTCTTGTTCCTTAACCGCTTGAGGTCAACTCGAAGCCTTTACGATACGCTTAATTAATCGTCGTGCAAATAAATCTCACAGTTGTGACCTTTACTTGACAATTTACAGCTCAATCATCGGCGTTACCTTTCTATATGATATATCTACTTAGCATAGATTCCCTTCCAGAGAACGTTCTTATGAGAATCCTTTTCCTTCAAGATGTACGTTAATGAAAGTACGAGAGAGAACGTACGAGAATAAAAGAAGAGCGGTTCCCTTCCAGAGAACGTTCTTATGAGAATCCTTTTCCTTCAAGATGTACGTTAATGAAAGTACGAGAGAGAACGTACGAGAATAAAAGAAGAGCGGTAACCATTTAAGCGGAAGAAGAGCGGAATCATTTAGAGAAAGGAATTTTCAATGATTGAAGTCGTCTAAAATGAAACCAAGAAGAAAGTGACAACAAATTGAAAATACAAATTGAAAATTTAGAAAGATAATGCGACCAATATGATTCGTGTTGGTAATATATGTACGATGTGTGTTTATATTTGTCTTCACATTTCTTCGAGGGTTAATTTTTCTGTAGATAATTCAAACAATGTTAGTTTATTCCCTTATTATTTTGAAAGCTCGGTAAGAATGCATCGACGATTCTTAACGAAAATGTGGACAGATATTGAAATTATGCGACATAAACGTAGGAAACATACAAGTATGTTGACACAAATAGCCTTGTTTTCCATGTCTAAATAATATTTCTGTCACCATCTCCTGAGTTGAGTGGAGATGGCAGTCGTATCCATAAGAAAGAAATGCAACTCAAAAGGAAGCATCCTGAGTCCGATGTTATTAGGAGGGTTTGATAGTATCATAAACAGTAGTCTTATTCCCCTGCTTCCTCTTGTACCCGGCTCTTCTAAAAAGAAGACATTTCTTCCCTTAGGCGATACACTCTACCTTCGAGAATGAAAGCATTCTACCTGAATGCCCTTACTGAAATGGAGTTATCACTTAGAAAACATCTTATTAAATTCGTTTCACTAGGTTACGAGAAAACGCGTGGAGACTAGAAATACTGACGAACGTATTTCCGTTTTCATTTGAAAGTGTTGTTGAGCAAGATGTGATATACTTAATGTTTTATCTTCATTGTTGGTATGCTTAGAATTTTATTTCGTTATATGCACCGCTAATTTTATTTCGATCATTACAAGTGTTCTTTTTGTATGATCTATAACGTGTAAGTAAGTGCACTTTCGTATCACACATGGATTATATTGTATGTAAACTAAGAGTGTGTAATTGAGACTCGTTGAAATATGGACGCGCATGAATCTCAACCAAAGTCAACATTTGTCTAAGGAAATGTAATCGCATTTAGTCCAGTGACTGCGTAGTGAAACGAACTACGAAAACATTTGAAAATAATTTTCCTCAAAAATTTTGTAAATTTGGTATAATAAGATCGTCCTAAAAAAAAATTCAACTGAAATAATCATGTACGTAAATCATTAAATTTGAGTTGTAATTTTTTTATTTCAATCAATCAATGGATTGATCAATATGCGGAGAAGATTTATATTATACTTGCCTTAGCTTCTAATTCAGAATGTTTTGCATTTAGGAACCCACAAGAAGAGTTTTCCGAACTGATTTCGATTACAGGCACGAGGACTACGAGGAAAAAGTTTTGTTGCCACGAGGAGAAAATTAATAGCAGAAGTACTTATTAAAGGAAAGCAAAATATTTATGTCATCCTAAATTACATTATTATTGAATACATATTTTCAAAATAGCGGGGACGTTTATCGGGCCCACACAAATCCATTTCAAGTTGTAACCAGCTTCTTGTGTAGTAGAGATGGTAGTGGAGCGGGCTACACATTTTTGCAAAATATGGGCCTTATAATATATGTTGTATGTTCGTGACTGGGAATTTAGATAAATTCCTCTTTAAATTGCAACATATATACCAGCAAATAAACGCGACAACTGTTACATAGCTTCATGAAAGGAAACATTTATATTTGATATTACGCCCTCTGCAATTCACAACATCAACAAAAAAGAAAGAGAAAACATTTCGAAATACATTATTGTCTATACATAACAAATAATCGTACAATAGAGACTCATTAACAAAATCCGAAGAACTGCTTTGGAAAATTAGGCCTCCCTCCCAACACGATTATTCTCAATCCTCAAAAGTTAACTGTACTTGAAACGTGCCGCATTGTTTGCACCATATTCAACATATAGAGCCGGAGATAAGGTGTACATCAAGGCTCCACAAACCTTTGAACCCAACGTGAGATAATCTGCTCATAAAAGAGAAAAGACTATACACTGGGATAAGGAAATAAGATTGCCTCTCTTAATTGATGTTGTTGTGCACTGTGAGAAGAAGCATGTCTCCAAGGGAACTGAGAAGAAGTTAAAATACAGTGATTTGGCGATTGAGATCAGCTGCATGAGGGACAAGAAAACCGATAGACTTCTTATTATCTGCACCCCGAGATCACTACAAAGGAATTTTAAGATATCTCTCAAAACTTCTGGGATGTAGCACGGATTATCACCTCTAGAAGATAGTATTGTGTAAGATGATACACAAACTGCGGAAAAAGCAGTAGAAGAAACTGATTATTTTAAACAATAATTATCTCAGCCCGGGAGTTACGGTGGATTGACTTGATCCTGGTCTAACCAACATAGAATTATCAAAAGGAATTAGCAAATTCATGCTGAAGATTTAATCCTACAGGCTTGCCCATTCTTCCAACATTCTTGAACTAAACGAGAGCTGGACAAAGAAGAAATTCTTCTCCGTTTTCTTTAAATCTGTCAAGACGACCTTTTCTCTCTGAGTGCACTGACTGTTATTTGTTCCTAGGGCTTGAAAGCTGGGGAAGAGTAAATAAAATAATAATAATAATAATAATAATAATAATAATAATAATAAACTACTTCACGAAGACAGAAAAATAAAATCGCCTTGCCAGAAATAAGGACTATGTGGAAAATGAAGTCATGTTATACCGTTGTGCCACTCAGCACGGGGGATTGTTCAGAAATCTTTGCTCGACAGTATCAATAAGCTAAGGAGTCTGGAGTTACCAGAGTAAAATAAAATAAAGATAATTATTAACGTTATTAGATCGATCATCAACAAAAAACAACACCTGTTATTTATATTATCGGTCGTGTATCGTTAATAACTTTTCATAGAACCGTCTTATAAGAAAAATCAAGCCAACAAAAAATAGCACTTCTTAGAATAAGTATACTCATACCCCAACATAAGCTACAACTAATTTGTTTCGATAGTTCTTAACGGACAGCGGAGTGTTACATCCTTAACGGACGCCGGCCGTTAAGAGAAGATTCTCCTTGATTGCGCTAAAGTGAATTAAAATAAAAATACGACGAACAGAAAATAATAACGATGATTCTAACGGGCGTGCGATGGATGTGAAGGGTCGCGGCGCGCGGGGAGCGAGGGCGGGCGGGTGGGAGGCGGCGCCGGGCGTCGCGACGCCGGGCGTCGCGGCGGCGAGCGTCGCGGCGCGGCCTCAAGGACCTCATTAGTAGAAACCGGATTTTTATGTAATTACATTTTTTTGTCTTTATGCTAACCGATCTCAAATCTTGGCGAATCGTTGCCGTCCTAACACTATTCAATTTTTTCGTAACATATTTTTACATATTTAGTACTATTTTAAATATTTTGATATTTTCACGCAATATTTTTTTATTCTATAAATTTTCCTCAATTTTATTACATATTTTTTATGAAAATATTTTTTTTTAATCAGCATTTTTTCTTACTGTGAAGACGCGTGCTGTTCTCATAATCCGGCGCACCTGTAACAGTTATCTCAATGGCGGAAATTGCGCGTCAGCGACTAAAGATCATTTCACCCCAAGGTGAAAACCTTTGGGGTGAGAAAAGTATCACTGACATCGCGGATCGTGATCTTTAATCGTAATTTCGGAGAAACATTGGCAATCGCCGACGACTTCCAACGAGAGGGCTTCATGCTGCAGTGATTGTTTCCTGGTCGAAGATAACGCCTGTTTGTACGATTAATAATGTTAACATATTTCTTGCGTCTAGTCTGGCTGCAAAACTATGGATCTGGATAGCAATAGATGAAGCTTCTACTACTGACCGAAAAGATGTATGGTGTGCATCAACTTGGGCACTCCAAATGCATTTTAAAACGATTGTATTATTTTTTAAATTTACATAATTTTGCACAACGTATGATAAAACGTAATTTTGTATAACGTACAATAAAACGTAATTTTGTGTAACGTAAATGTGTTTAATAATTAATGAATTTTAATATCATATATTATATCCGATATTACATATTTATTACATATTCTTAGTGTTTTCATTAAATATTTATGTACATTTTTTGACATTTCATACTAGATATTTTTTCGGTCTCTACTCATTAGCCCCGGCCGGCGCCGCAGACAGTCCATACAGCTCGCTTCCGGCCCACTCACGCGCGACAACTATTCCTTTGTTGTTTTATTATTTTCTTACGCGCAAAAATATCACTTCGCGAAAGTAAATCTGTGACATTAAAATGCAATTGAAGAGCTTATTTCTGAAGTGAAGAATCTCCAAGGAATACAATTTTTCGTATTCAGTGGTTCTCGAATACCGATTAACAAAGGAGAAGTAGTACCATTTTTAAATACAATATTTTCAGCGTGATGTTGAAGCGCCTTGAGAATACTATAATGGTAACTAAAACTAGAAAATAAACGAAATGGACATATGTCACTTTGGAAAAAGTTCAATTGCGAGCCCCAGCGATAGGCTAAATCACCACTTAAAACATTTTTAACTACTTTTTATGATTAGTTTAATTTTTTCTCATTGATTGCTTGTTTATTTATTCTTTATTTATTTGCGTATTATAAAATCCTTTTGTTTCTAACATCTAATTTATTTTTATTTGTTTACTTGTATTAATGTTTTGTAAATTTTAAAGGAAACTCATTTTGATCATAATGACGTTATTTAACGAGTTTCGGTTCTTCACCAGCGTAACGTTACAACCGAAGGGGATTTGTTACAAACAAGTTACATTTTCTTATTATAATCACAAATATGTTATAATCAAGATTGTTCAATTCAGTTAGGTATCGCAAAACGAATACATCTAAATTAATTTAATAAATTCCTCGTCCTTATGGAAATTATTTATTTCATTTAATTTTCTTAATTTACTGTGCATTTTTATACACTATTATTTATTTAATTGTAAGTAGACACTAAACGCAATATTGGAAGGAATATGGGCTTGTTTCCTGTACAGAGCAAAACTGCGCAAGTTTGTGTCACAATGACAGCAAAAATTACAAGAAAACTCGCCAACGAGTAGGCTACTATCATTCAATCAATATCAATGATATCTCATCAATTTTTGCATGACTCCTGTTATTCATATTTACATCTTTCTTGTGTATTTATGATTAAATTATCTAAATACAAAGGAAATAGTTAAATGTTTATTTATTTCACTCACTTTTATTTGTCATTCTACGCCTTTCTTGAGTTAGTTCGCATTAATTCACAATTTAATTTAGTTTCCATGTAATCATGTTTCATAATGGTTATCCGTATGTTAATAAAACATTGCTATCATTATCTCTGAGTATTCGTTATCGAGTTGACCAGAAATAGACCTCCGCTTAAATGAATTAGGTCATACATAAATGTTATTATTTATGTTTCACTATTCTCTCACCGTATATCTCCGCTCATTACGATGGTGGTTAAACGTGGTTTATTTTTGCGCCCATTTATAATTATTTTTTGACGTAATTGCTGTCTAATTCATGTTTCAAACCTGATAAACAGTTGATATTCATTCTTAGAAAAGTTAAATCAGTCCACTTATTATTGTATGTATTAAATTAATTTCTGCTTTACACTTACATTATATAATCACACAGAACTAATAAAACATTCTGAAAATGAGCTTTAGTACGCATATATAAGCACCGCACTAGGTTAAAATAATGTTGCTATACAGTCCAAACAAGTGCTTTTTAAATTTTCAAATTACTCTCATTGAATTAACTGCCAGACAGTGAATATGAACAGGTAATTATAATATTTATTTTCCGAGATCTACAGTGTGTTCCGAGACTTTAATTTGTATTCTGTCCAATTTCAATTCCTTCTGTACGATGCAATACGTTTTACGTATGCTTCTAATGTGAAATAAGCTCTAATTCCTGCACATATTTATGCGACATAGAGGTTGTGGAAATGTGTGTAATGAATTTCTAACCGTTAACACACCACACTGTCTGAAATCGTATTTCACGTACAGAAGTACCACTGCGACTACTCGAGCCACCATTGCGAATTAATGACGCGTGACACTATTTCCGCTTTAGGGTAAAATATTTCTAACGACTGTCCGGCGCATTTGCAGAGCACGGAACGAACAGCTATAAGTGCCGGACTGCATGTACTTTTCTAAACAAGAACTGCACACATATTTAGCTGCCACGTGTTCCAGATGGTGTCACGTCAGAAAAACTACGCAAGACAACGGCATACGTGTCAAGAATTTCTTACATTCTTTTAGTACACTAATGTCAAGTAAATTAGAAACAATACTTTTCAAGTAATTCTAATATTCAAGTACTTTTTCAATAAGTGTTAAGGCAAAATAGCGCTTTGATGATCGAATTCTTCTAGTGTTTTTTCTTACACCAAAAAATAAATTGAGCGATATAAAAGTAGCACACACATGCATCAATATTTAAACAAAATTAGTAAATTTTGCTGGCCAATTCTGAACACTTTTTTTGCAATTAACAATAAACAACACGGAAATAAATGTCTTACTTCTGAAATTGACCATTTCATCTTTAGTTTGAAATAAAACGTTTCAGTTCCTATTGCCACTGGAACATTTTTTGGAGCGTTTAAGATATTTGAGTTGTGTTGTCGTCACGCTGTAGACACGCATGCCGTTGAACAGTCCTTATGTATGTAAACGAAAGTATTCACTACAATCTATCAACTTTACACAAAATTTTACAGTTACACGGGATAGTATCCCGTTCAGAAAAACGTTTACGACATGCTCTTAATTTTAGAATTACAAACTTGATTATGGCAAGAAATTACGAGGAAATTTGAAACATCGTCACAAGCAATAAGTGCAACACACGTTAGATAAACTCACTCCCCTCACGGATGTAGTAAAACTTATGTAAACCGATCACTTTGTGGCTTAGCGAGGGGCCTTGTCACTCGGTGGAGCACGACACCCACCTGCTGGGAAGCGGTGCGGGAAGATGCGTCCGTGCCTGGACAGCAGCCAGGGGTAGAGCGGGTAGGTGTCGCGGGGCAGGCTGTTGGCGGGGTGCGGCGCGGCGGCGGGGTGGTGCGGGGGCAGGTGCGCGGGCGCGCCGCCCCCGGGGGGCCCGCCGCCGCCGCCGCCGCCCGCGCTGAAGCCGCCGGGGTGGCCCGCCGCCGCCGCGGCCGCCGCCGCCGCTGCCGCCGCCGCCGCGCTCTGCTGCTGGTGCTGGGCCAGCGCCGCCGCCAGCCCCGCGGCCTGGAAGTGCTGCGCCGCCGCCGCCGCCGCCAGCGCCAGCTGGTGGTGGTGGTGCGGGTGCGGGTGCGCGGCGGCCGGGTGGTGGTGCGGCGCGCCCGGGTGCACCAGCGGCTCGGGCAGGTAGAGCCCCTTGATGGCGCCGTCGGCGCCGCCGAAGCCCTGGCCCAGCGCGCCGGGCGGCAGCGCGGACGGGCGCACCAGCTGCGGGGGCGGGCCCTGGTGCGAGGGCGGGGACGCGCCGGGGGACAGCGGCGGGCTGACGGAGCGCGAGCCGCGCCGCGGGTAGCCGCCCGGGGACAGCTCGGCCGAGGAGGCGGGCGAGGCGCGGCTGGACTCGCCGTTGTTGTAGGCGCCCGGGGACGGCGAGGGCGAGCGGCTGGCGGGCGCCGCGCCGGGCTCCGTGCCGGCGCCGCCGTCCAGGGCGTCGGGCGAGCGCGGGGCGGCGCGCAGCTGGGCGGCCGCCGCCGCGGGCGACGAGCAGCCCGGCGGCGCGGGCGGCGGGTGGGCGGTGGTGCCTCCGCCCACGATCGAGTCGATGGAGAAGCCTATCTTGGGCTTGGACGGCACGGCAACGATGGGCGTGGGTGCCAGCGGCATCATGGTCTCTTGCGGCGGACGCGCGCGCGAGGGCAGTCGGCGGGCGGGGCCGTCTAGGCGCGCATCACGCCACGCACCGCGCGCGCACGCGGGCTCGGCACGGCACGGCACACGGGAGCCTCACGCGCGGACGCCGCGTCGCCTCGCGCGCGGCGCTGCCATGCCACAGTTCACTCGCACTGCACACCGGTCACTCGCAGTCGCGGCTGCACACGCTGTCGCCGTCGCTGACGTTTCGCTGACGCCGCGCGCCGCTTGTCCACCCCCGTCCACGTCTATGAACCGTTCACTAAACGCTCTGGGCCGGTTTTGGGCCGCCGCCTGACCGGGAGCTCCGTTAGCGCGCGCCGGGGAGTGGGGGGCGCGCGGCGGAGGGGGCAGGAGGAGGGGTCTCCGGATTAGGGCCCCCCACTCCGGGCGCGGACAACCCGTAGCGAGACCTCTTACGAGCTCTGATTGGGTCATTAGGAAGACAGCTGGGTGTGATGAGAGGCTAATGGCGCGCCGCGATTGGCTGCTGCGGATTTAACAAGTGTCTTTTACACCACTCCCATCGGCGGGAAGCGAGACGTGACTTCTGCAGGAACTTAAGTTCGTGGACGCCTCGTTCCCGCGTTCTTCGTACAACAAAGCGTCTTACAGTCAATCGTAGAGGTTTGTGTTCAAAATAACATACAAAGAAGTTGGAAACTTGAACACGCTCACCATATCGAACAAATTTCGACCGGTAACCTGAAATAATCGTGTTTCCTCGAATTGAAGACGCTGCCAAAATCCACGACACGCCGCACGCCCCGTTCATGTACGACGGGGCGAACGTCTACGTACAAATTACGGCATGTCAGAAGCGTTCAATCAATTCTTTGCTTTTGTGAGAAAACTCCACTCCCACCGATTTTGTTGCTTCTCTCTCTCACTCGCAACGTGCCGCGGCGGGACGGCGCGGCGCGGGGCGAGGCGGCGCGCCTGTGCTGCCGCCCTGGCGGGTGCGAACGGAAACGCCCGAGACAATATGGCGGGCGAGCGCGGCGTGGCAGGCGGGCGTGGACCGCAGCAGCGGAGGCGGCGGCGGAGGCGTCGAATGGGCGGGCGGCGGCGGCGGCGGTGGGGGCGGCGCGCCGCCTCAGGTGAGCGAGATGTGGCTCGGCGCGCCGCCGCCGCCGCCGCCGCCCGCCGTGGATGCTGCGGTCCTGGCGGCGCGCTCGCGACCGCCCAGCTGCCCGCCCCGCCGCGCCGCGCTGCGCCTGGCCGCGCGGCCTGGGCCGGCCGACGCGGCGTCGCCGGCGAGTGCGGGCGCGCCCGCCGCGCATGTACGGCGGGACCGTAGTACACCAGCTCGTATGCAGTAGCGGATCCAGCAGGGGGCCATGGAGGCCATGGCCTCCCCCAAAAGGCCTAGACTTTTCATTTGTTACCTTCTTTTATTCGGCAAAAAAACTTTTTTTAATATATTTATTTCCTGTTCAATTTACTACAATTTTTCAGGATTTTTTAAATAAAATGATACAGAACGTTTTGGAGATGACAGAAATTCACACCATAATTATTGGTAATTATGATTTTACTTTAAAAATATATTCGAGTAAAATTGGATTTTATTAAATATTGTGTATTTTTTAATATAAATTTGGAGTTTTAAGAGAAGTTTATTATTTAGCATTAACGCAAAAAATTATTTGTGGAGGGTGAAATATATCTTTGGGGAAGCGGGAACGAAATCGTGCAAAATTGATTTAAATATTTATTTACGTTATAAATATGTAATAATTTAAAAAATAATATTGTATTATATCATATATACACTAAAAATAATATACAATATAATAACGAATTTTATTACTTCACAAAAATCTTTGATGGCCCCCTCCTTAATGATCGGCGAAATCGGCCCCTGCTCGTACGGACAGCGAGATTTTGGGAAAATAAAAGTGTGTTACTAGGAGGATTTTAACTTCTGTCTTGGAATTGCATTATCTGTTTCTTTCAGCCTCATGTGGCCAAGAAATCAGTAGATTTGTGTATTTCTTGAATCCTGATTTTGAATGTAACTGAAAACGGCTGAAAAAATATTTGATATTGCTTACATGGGTTTACAGACATCAACCTGTACTTTTTGACTGGAGTAGAGCGGTGAAAAGCTTCATAGATTCCTGAATGTCGTTACTATTTCAACCACAATAAACATAAATTCAATTATGAAAAAAATATACTTAGTAAAAATAGTCCAGTTTTTTATAAAGATTAAACTTCTGATGCACTGTTCTATATTTTATACAAAGATTTGTATTTAGAAAACATGTTTGACTACAAGCATGATATTTCTATAGAGCGTTTAATAATGGTAACATCTAACATTAAATCTCATAAACCTTACACAAATTATAAAAGTAAATTGAATCATGTAGAGCTTTTTTAAAAATGTTCAATAAAATATATGTATAAAATGGCTGGAGTCATTATTTTGTTGTGCGTACCTCATTGTTGACAAAGTCCTTAAATGTATGGATGACATTTGCTTGGACTGAGTCCTATTAAATTGCAAGATTCTTAGACAACTGAGCATCAATTCTAAAAGTAACTATAGGTGTGGAAAACAATTTTTCACAAATAATCAAAAGTTATAAGGAAATATCTTTCCTCGTGAAAGTTTGTGTTCACAATAATTATGAACACAAAGTTTAATAATTAAAATAATAAAGTAAATAATTATTATCAACCTGTTGCGAAAAATATACGAAGCGTAGGCAGCCTTGTTACAACGAATAAGTTCGTAAATGTAATAAAATTTGGATAAACAGCAAAAGAAATTTTATTGAGCAAAATAAATGTTAGAATTTAAAAACATAATTGTTGTAAGATGGCTAGAAAACCGCTGATGGACTTTTACTTCTGATCGATAAAAGTTAGTATTCATAAACATTATATTTGGTTCTTTATCAGAAGTGCATATGAAATTCCATTAAAGAAGGAGAATTTGCTTGGGTATATACTGTGACTTGATACTTTTTAAATTGTTAATCTACGCGACCGATCATCAATAATTTTAACTGTTAAATATGTTCTATGTTATTTAATGCGCAGGGAAATTTCCAGAAACTTTCTCTCTCTATTTTGAAAGGTAAGTCAGTTTCGCAAATATAAAAACAAATAATAAAACACGATTCTGCAATTTATCTCAGGCACATCGCTTTTGGATTATCCTTCAAGAGTATAAGAGATCAAAACGCAAGAAAACTCTGCTTTTAGTAAATCTTAAAAAAGTAAACACCAATTTGTTAGTAATTCAAATGTCATGTAACAAAGACAATTATAATTTTCACCACAATACCAATAAAAAATATTTGGTTACGCTTGCTGTACGCCTTTTAATATTTGATTACCTAAATTGGGAACCATTTAATCAAATGGTGCTTGGAATACCTTTCTCACAGTATTTGGTTTTGATCCACCTTTTCCCATTGTAATTCCAAGATTTTGTGCCATACGTGAAGATTTTTTTCACAGCTTTTTTTAATAGATATTAAAACAATATTCAAAAACGAAGTCTACTAACAGCCAGAATTATTATTTATAAAATGTTATTGCAACTTGAGATTGATAGTTTTGCTTTGTATTGTTTTTGTGTTTGTGATTATTCTTATATTTTCAAACAAACAAAGAGGTTTCAAAGACGTTTTCGGTTATTTTAAGCAATGATTTTTCTTTCATCCTCTGTCTCGTAATTTCAGGCAATAAATAAGTTTTGTATGGAATAGGTACAATTTCTAAATACATTTTAACCCTTTGCTATCTGAACCGAGACAAAATCACTCCTATCAAAACATTCCTCACTTTGTAAATCATTGTTTTAAAACTGAAAGCAACTTCGAACATTTCAAACCTTGCTCTGAGTAGAGATACTTTACAATGGCCAAAAAAGTTTCTTTTCATAGATTAAGGCTTCAGTAACACCACTCGTGTCCTTTCTGAGACATAAAACTCTCGTTACATGGCACGCATCGGTTTCAAGTTGTGCGCGATTGCAACGTCTATCATCGCGTAAAAGGTGTTGCGTGTTGCTAGTATGACAAACCCATAACTCGTGAAATCCTATTTTATTCTCCCTGAACCTGTCTGATCCATGCCTGGCGCGTAATTCCTTATCTAGCTCACTATCTAGCAGACAACTCAGAGCTCACGGACTTTTGTGGCGAAGGTTGTTTTTTTTTTTTTTTTTTTTTTTGTTGTTGTAAATGAAACAGAACCGTCATCGTCCCTTGGCGTACGTGCAGAGGATTTTCAACGTGTGTGAAAATCTCTTCCCCTTCCAAATGTGCGGTCTTTTCCCTGAATCTAAAATCTGTGCCAGCTCTTTTCCATTAGATTTCCATTGGATTCCATATTTACAAATCTGTGATCTCTAGACGGGCATAACTTGAAGTCGCTTTTTGTGGGAGCAAGGCAAAAATTCATACATTCCGATAAATAAAAGTTTTCAAAGTTCGTATGGAATTATTATTATTATTATTATTATTATTATTATTATTATTATTATTATTATTATTATTATTATTATTATTATTATTATTATTATCATTATTATTGTTATTATTATTATATTTATTTAGAGAACTAAGGTGCTTGAAGCAATAACATGGTAAGTCACATCAGCCATAGGAAGTCGTGATTGTAAATATGAGTATCTCGATTTCTGTCAAAGCGTAGGTTACATCGTGACTTTTTGTGCCTTGTTCATATATAAGAAGGGCTTGGAGCAGAACAAAGATGGGCTACTCTCCGACCAAAATAGAGACATTAACACAGCGGGAAGCATTACGTATCGAGAAACTTCCCCTAGAGGGCGTGGCTTTTCTTGTTCCTACCTCAAGCCATTCAATTTTATTTTCACACATTTCCATTTGTTTCTAATTAATATTATTATAGATCAGTAGATAGATTATTTCAGAAATACAAACAGGTTAAAACGTGTTTAAGAAGTTTATAATAATTTATTTACAATATATATATATATATATATATATATATATATATATATATATATATATATATTGTTTTAAAGATTTACAAGATTGTTATATATACGTTTTTAAAGATTTTTACACGGTTGTGAAAAGTCATTATAGCTAGAAATATTGGCGGGGGAGCATCCCTCTCCCCTTGCCCCATCACTAAGGTACGCGTACGGTCGTAGTTACACGTTCTTCCGATTGTGGTAGTAGATATTGCTACACACACTTCCGTCTCCTTTGAAGGGTCAGTTGGTGGAAGTGACTCCAAGGGAGGCGTTGATTGGTCGCCAGAGGCGGAGAGAGATTCCCCTCACGCCAGATGCACAGCATTCCTTAGCCTCTCGGTTCGCTTGCAGCTCTCCTCTTAAATAAAGGAAATGAGGTTGTGGCACCGAGCTTGTAAAATTTGTTCCATTAGCGGTAAGGCAGAGCGCGACATACAATGGCGGCTTAGTGCCGGCTCGTCAGTTCGGTCGACGGAGTCAATATTCCCACAAGTACTCGTTGCGAGCGGAGAAAATGTTCGTCTGTATGTTCGTTGATTTATGCGGAAAGGAACTGTAATGGCTGGCGCCACAGAGGAAATTCGTGCTGCCACTCAGACATGCAGAAGCACTTGCCTCGCGGAATTGAAGAACAAACGCGTTTGAAAGGATAAGTTGTAATTCCCTATTCACCTTCGTTTTGTATTATTTCTTCATTCTTCTCATCTTTGTGATCACATTTGAATTCATTCTCAATAAATTCTTCAGAATAGGTACTGAATACTACAAAGCTGTCGATGTTTTCCAAGTTTTATACAAATGTGTTGAAGATAAAATGTAGAATTCTCTAATTTATTTAATGAATAAGAATTTTAAAATTTCTGAAGCACTTCAGAATATTATATTTTTAACATAACGAATGTTATGTAATGGGAATATTTTAATTTTGATTTTGTTTGTCGATGCACTCGATTTGTTTGTTATAATTGTCAACGAAGCAGAGTAATTGTGATTTCATTGATAGCTTCCTTTGTAAAATATACACCAAAGTACACCAATCCGCTGTCTATAAGCATTGAAACTTTCGAATGATCAAATTAAATATTACTATAAATCATCTGTCACTGTAAAAACGTGTTTGACTCAGCCCTAATGATTTGTTGTTATTTATGGATACTTCGAAGTCAGTATTGCACAGATTGGCTACATAGTAACAAATCCAAAATCTAAAATCATTCGCTAAACTAACATCTGAAATTTATATTACACATATTGCGTTAACGAGTTTCATGTCACCACGAAAGACGAAACTCACGAAAGATGACGAACCGCCCAAAATGAAACAGCGCGAATCGAATAATCTTACATTCTCTTGATTCACATTAAAGAAATCCAAAGCAGAAGATTTGCGGAATAAATTAACCTTTTTTAAAATAAAATAATTTTTTATTCATTTGTAATTTGAATAATGTTATTTTTTAAATATTCTTTAGAATTCAAATTGAATTTAATTGTATCAACAGAACTGCGCAAGAAGCATTTTTATTTTCCTTTCGCCTTCTCTATTAATAGACATGTAACATGTTAAAATATCCTGAATGTTCTTTTTCATTATAAGATAGTGTTGCAATGGCCCAACAAACTAAATAAGATGTTTACGTACTACGAAGTAATCTTCAGTGGAATCGCACGGAACATGATGCAGCGATATTACTGTTTTGAAGCCAAACGGAGCATTGTTATCGATAATGTTCATCCGATTATATCGTAACGTTAATATTCACTGGCGCATCCAAGGTACGCTTGAAAATTAGACGATCGTGGTCTACAAATAATACGCAACCACATTAGTTCTTTAAGCACGTTCTTTTCTCTCCATCTTCGCGAATTTTGTGGCTTCCCAGCCGCATTGACATAGGGAAAAGGACTATTCATAAGAATATTGAACAGTGCTTATCAATAGGCTACGGTTAATCTACGTTCCGGTTAAGTATTTCTTTTCACAGTGTTTCATAGGTCAATGATGTGTGAAACATATTTAAAAATTGAAAACAGGCATTGCATTTTTTGTCTCTTTTTATCTTTACTAAGAACGATGCAGGTAGTTCTGTGGAAGCGGGGGATCTCAATTAATTCGGATAATCGATATTCTACTGCGTTTTTAAGTCTTGATACCGGAAACTTCCTATAACAGTAATATCAACATTAATTACCGTCCGGAAAATTTAATTGGGAAGGGGTGATGTGGAATAATAGCAGGCAAGATGAACTATCTTAAATGCTAACTTTGGTTATAACACCGTGTTCCAACAGGCAGTTAGCGGGCAACCACTTTGTCCCGAGCGGGATCCCAGCGGTGGGCGGCGAGATTTCGCATCCCCCTCCAGGGAGCGCTGGGGAGGAGGGGGCGTAATCAGTAGCGGCTCATCACAAGGTTCAAATTCGTTTGATTGATTGATTGATCTTTTCGTGTTTCCGGACGCGTCAACTGCTTTGATCAGTAGTCCCGTAAGTGTAGTGCATGTCTTTTTATTTTGTTTTGTTTTTTCGGGAGATGGCAGTGATCTATCCTCGCTGGATGACGAGATCCGGCGCCGACCAACCATCGGCTAGCGGGGTTTCCCCCTAACCAGGACTCTCCCACCAGCGGGGCACCGCCCCAGCCGGGACAAGCACTAAGCTCCCGACCGGTCTCCTGAAATATCTGGTAGTGTAGTGCCTGTTAGTGTAAGTGTGTGTGTGTGTGTGTGTAAGAGTGTGTGTGTAAGAGTGTGTGTGTAAGAGTGTGTGTGTGTGTGTGTAAGGGGAGAGGATAGGACAAGGAAGAGGAAGGAAAGATCGCGCGCGGTCCGTGGCCCGTTTGGTAGGGTACTGCTTCAGCATTCGCCTGGTGTTGATCGGAGAAACCACGGAAAACTACCTATCAGAGCAGCCGGCCGCTAGAATTCTCCTCCAGTCAGCGACTGAATTCGACCTAGCTGGAAAGCTAGTGTCGAAAATGCTGCCGCCGTTCAAATTCGTTATTACACCTTTTTAATGGTACGACTTGCATCTGCTCTACAACTTTCCACCACTATCGTAGATGAATCAACGTGGCAACATTGCTGTACACGGATTCGAAGCAACACCTTCATCAGATGCGCTTCATAAAAACAACACTCACTTATATACACTCACTGATCTTCGCACATCATGATTTAAAAACACTCATTGATGGTTGCATTAAAAAATGTCGTTTTCTTCGCTACCACGCACGTTTGGTCGAGCCAGACTACGAAAAGATGGCTACCTTCGCTGGATTGATTGCAACTCGCAACAAAAAGAAGTAATGAACAAATGAAAGTACATACGCACAATTCTATTCATTTAAAAATATTATTGATATTTCATATTTATACTGTAAAACCTATTAATAAAAGCAAGTGTTAACACATCAACGGCCAACAAGCTTTCATGTAAAGAAAAAATCACAAAATTTGGTTGAATAAAAAAAACAACTTTTTTAAACGAAAACCGAATTTATATACTCAAAACGTCATTCATACGGGAGTTTATAGTGGATCGCGGTCACACTTCGCCACCGAATTCCGCTTGGAGGCAGCACTGTCTTGCGTTACCTTTCTCCCACGCCATGGCACCAGGCATAGGATACGCTTCCCAAAAATTCTTGGAGATCATTTCGCAGAATGGAAACAAGACCTTTTTTGCATTATTTTTCATTATTTATAACGTGTTTTTTTAATTTTTCCGCTTATTTGTAGTTATTATTAGATAGTAAACAGGTGTATTGTGTATGTTAAAGTGTATTTTGAATTTCATATTTTCATGTATTCAAAGTATATTTTGATTAATTGTAAAAATTTAACAAATCTGAAAATGTTGGGGGGATAGGAAGTGGGACTACTCACTTTACGCCAACCTCCCCAAATTCCTGTGGTTTTGGAAACCCCTTAAATTTCACTCACCCACCGCCATAGTGTATTCCTGGCCTGACGCGTCCAGTTGTACGCGTGCGAGCCGTGTATTTGGACCTGATGAATTGGTTTATAAAAGCATTAGGCTGACATACAGCAAATAATAGACGCGGTTGAAGTTTATAAATCCCTAAGGGAATAGCCGAGGTTTATATCCAACCAAGTCCTTTATTTGTAGATCGACCGTGTGTCATTCAATACGTTTCTAAGTATCCTTTCTTATAAGGACAAATCATATAATTAAAAAATACCTTGTCTAGAAATAGGAATACCCATAAGCCACCTTTAGTCTCGACTCATTTCGGTGTTTTTAAGGGGTAGCAGATCGTTAAATCCATACGAAAAACTCGTTAAAACGTTAACTCGTGTTAAAGTAATGAGTTAACACGTTAAAACTACATTTTTCAGGAGAGTATCTGCGTATCTTGCCATCCAGAGCTTATTTGTACTAATTTAGCGTAAACACATACACAACTCAAATTAATTTACGTTAATCAATAATCTCAAATCATTATTGCAGAGTTATTAAACTAACTACTCAACTCTCATGCTAAAGTTTATGATTGTATGAAATTTAAGATGTTTTCGTTAATGCACAAGCGCCCATTACTCTGCAACTAAGAGATATTTAACTTGTTTTATTTCACATAAATTAATGTAATAATTAGGGGAAGTTCAGTAGTATATTTATCTCATTTTCAGCAAAAAGGACTTGTCAACTTAATCACCGGGGCCAAAAATACACCACATATCCATTAAGAGTTTCAGTATAGACAATGGCGCTGCTAGAATTTGCTTGAAAGGTGCTATAAGTGTGACGTTCAGTCGACTTACAAATAATTTTGCATTTATGCTCCTTTTAAAAGTATTTTATATTTTTAAATTTATAGTATTAGTTATTTTTAATGTATAAATGTGAGATATTGAATGGTATTGATATTATGAGGATTATATTTTAATTTTAATTGTAATTCAACAACTTAAAAAGACTGGGAACCCAGACAGCCAAGATCATTTACAACTTAAAAAGACGTTTCAAGATAAATACAAGAAAAACTTGCAATCCAAAGTATTTATTTCAACGTTTACTCGAAAATTTTAAACATATAAAAGTATTTTAATATATTATTCGCAGTACATAACAGACAATTGAATTTGGGGGCTTTGTAGATAATAGTTTAAAAGATACGCAGGTAATTTCTATTCAAATCAAACTGGTATCACCAAAAACTGCAAGCTTGAAAATGACGGGGATGTCAGTGTCAATGCAAATGACAGTGCGGATCGGTTCGTATTTCATTGCGAAGGATGAGGGTTCGTATTCCGACCGGAAGTGGATGTTCGCCCCTCGTTTTCGCGAGTGGGTGACGGTTGTGCTGTCAACAGACACAAAGGAGCCCGAAAAAATAACCCGTGTCTAGCGGACGATTCAAGGCACAACCACTCATAGACGGCGGAGGGATAAAAATCCATGAAACTGCATTCACGATAAATCCCAGCACTCAAAATAAGCTAGCCCTTTTAGGTGATGTATTACTATAAAAGAACTTGGCGTGCATTATGTCGTTGTCTGACTAGCTCCAATGTTAATTTGTATTATCAAGTCGATAAATTGCACATCATAGTTCTAGTGTATAACCTCTGAATGAACTCGTGTGATTAAGATGACGCTTGAAAGTTGATAATTCACTATTCACGCCCTTTATTGATTTAATATCGTTTCAAAATCTTAGAAACGTTTTTTTAAATGTGTTTCAATAGCACGTTTTACTACAATTTAGAAAAGTTGACAAACATATTAACAACGACCGGTTGATGGAGATTCAGCAAACTCAACTATCACGACAAAGCACCATATTGACCCTACATTTCTATTCTTTAAAGGTGTGAACAATTCATGGATAATTAAGAATATTTGTGATAAACTTCTCAATGAGTTTAGAAATATTCTAGTGGTAGTTGGTGGAAATGAGGCCCTGGAGCAGCGTAAGTTGACTGTTTTGAAACGGCATACGGGAACACTAAAGCTAGTTTCTTCCTTGTAACATATCGTCAGCTGTATCGTAAACAGTGTCGCACTGCGAATGAGAATAGGAGGAATAACACAATCCAATATTTACATTCTCAGTCAAAATCAACTCAGATTCATAGTTTTTGTATTTTTTCCGAGTTCCTGGGTATCTAAGAAAGTCATTGATGACCAGAGGCTGCTTAGTTTTCCGTCAATTTCTCACATGGCCCGAGGCTGCTTAGTTTTCCGTCAATTTTTCATCTGGTCAGAGGCTGCTTAGTTTTCCGTCAATTTCTTACATGGCCAGAGGCTGCTTAGTTTTCCGTCAATTTCTCATCTGGTCAGAGGCTGCTTAGTTTTCCGTCAATTTCTCACATGGCCCGAGGCTGCTTAGTTTTCCGTCAATTTCTCACATGGCCCGAGGCTGCTTAGTTTTCCGTCAATTTTTCATCTGGTCAGAGGCTGCTTAGTTTTCCGTCAATTTCTTACATGGCCAGAGGCTGCTTAGTTTTCCGTCAATTTCTCATCTGGTCAGAGGCTGCTTAGTTTTCCGTCAATTTCTCACATGGCCCGAGGCTGCTTAGTTTTCCGTCAATTTCTCACATGGCCCGAGGCTGCTTAGTTTTCCGTCAATTTTTCATCTGGTCAGAGGCTGCTTAGTTTTCCGTCAATTTCTTACATGGCCAGAGGCTGCTTAGTTTTCCGTCAATTTCTCATCTGGTCAGAGGCTGCTTAGTTTTCCGTCAATTTCTCACATGGCCAGAGGCTGCTTATTTCCGCGCGCATTGGAAATTAGTAAAATAGAGTGTAGGAATAATTGGCGGGGAAGAACTAGTTTTTATTCCCCAGCATCGCTGCGCCCCAACAAGGCCGTTAATCCGTCCATTTATGGAGTAAGCATTTCGCCCCGCGCGGGCCCTCCCGGGCGGCGCGCGTGATTCCTGCCGCCCCTCCAGGGGGCGCGCCTGGGGAGCGGGCGCGGCGCGGGCGCGGCACTTGCGGTTCATCTGCCATGCAATATGCCGCGCTATGGCTTGTCTCGCTCGTTCCCTCGCATGCGCCCCCGGGGACGCGGCCGGCGGAGGCGGAGGCGGAGGCGGCGGTGGGGCGTCGTCCCGGGAGACGCAGGCGCGACGGTTGGCCACACCGCTACGCTCCGCGCCGCGCCGCGCCGGAGTCATGGATACAACTAGCCCCCGCGCCGCGGCGCTGGTTGGGATGGGTGCCGCACGGGGCGTCGCTGATCTGTGCTTTCGTCTTCCATCGTCAGAAGTTGTTTTGTTGTTGTTCTTCTTCTTCTTCGCTCTTCTTCTTCTTCTTCTTCTTCTTCTCCTCAAAAGGTATTTTCTTGTTCTTCTTTTTCCATCTTTTCTTCTCCTCAGAAGTTGTTTTGTTATTCTTCTTCCATCTTCTCTTCAGAAGTTTTTTGTTGGTTTCCTTCTTCCATCTTCTTCTTCTCCATAGAAGTTGTTTTCTTCTTCTTCTTTCATCTTCTTATCCCCACAAGTTGTTTTGTTGTTCTTCTTCCATTTTCTCTTCAGAAGTTGTTGTTTTTTTTTGTTTATCTTCTTCCAATTTATTCATTCTCATCAGAAGTTTTGTTGCTGTTATTGTTTTCGTTCTTTTTCTCATTCTCCTCCTCAGAAGTTGTTTCTGATAAAATTCTATTCAAGGATTCTGACTCGCAATAATTTAATTACTTACGCCCATATTAGTCCAACGTTAACGTAATCCACTGTTAACGTTCCTACGATATGAAGAAACTTAAAATTATTTAACGAAATAAGACCGTAATCCTTATAAGTGTAATGTGAGGATGTCAGAAACATTATATTCATTTCATCAAACCTTTGGACATTGTTTCTGATCTTTCTAATGGGAGGTGCCAAATTCGAGACCGCATCTCAGACCGTATAGTCCCAACATTTATTGCAAACCTGAAAGTAAGCCAAAAAATAGTTTGCAATAATTTCACTTTAATTTTTAATAGGTATCAGAATAATAAATACATAGCTATATTATGACATTTTCAACAAACCATATCAACTAAATTAAAACTTTAAAAGTGACACGCGAATAATCTGACTTTAAAACTCTCTGCGATTTTTTCTTGTATACTGTTGTTGCGGTGACATTTTATTATTATCGTTGTCACATAACAATCGGTGTTTGGGGGGGGGGATGGGCATTAAAAATTATTGATTAGAAGAGAACGATACGTGGAGAAAATAACAAGGCAAACTTTGGTTTATGAGACAATCTGTTAACCTTTTACTTACTACTTTTGGCATTGTTAGACCGAAGTGCATCCAGGATTCCTATATTTGTTTATTACTACGATAACTTCAGGAATGCCACTACAACAAATAAAAACTTTTTCAAACCCATAAAACGAATTTGAAGGCTAAGCGTTACTTTAAAGATTAATGAAACATGTTCTTCGAGTGGAAAGACTACACAAAGAGAAAGCTAAACGATAAATTACACGCGTATTCACCCCGGCGACTTCACCGAAAAGAACTCAGGGCGCACAGTCCGGAAAACCCATTTTCCGTTCCTCGTCCGGCGACTTCACACGGAGTATATTGTGCGCGGGACAGCGGCCGCTGCATGCAGCCGCGAAGAAGCCCCCGGCGCCGAAACCCGCATTAAGCTGAAAAGCGCTCGCGAGTTCCGACTGAAGGCGCCCTTTATTCCGCTCAATGGGAGCAAATTCCGCGTTCAAATGAATCCGAATGAATATAAAGCGTGCGCGAGTGTTTACAAGCCGCGGGCCGGCCATTGTGTGAATGACGCGACGGCGCTTCGCGTCGAGGGCGGTCGGGGGCGGGGCGGGGCGGGGCGGGGCGGGGCGGGGCGGGGCGGGGCGAGCGCGCGTCAGGGATGGGGCGACGCGGGGTAAACACACCCTGCTGGGAGGGCGAGAGGGTGGCGGAGGGTTGGCAGGCAATGCGGAAGGTGGAGTGGGCGGGCGAGTTGAAGGGCAGGCGATAAGGCGGGAAAAGGCGTTGAGGAAATGGTGGGGCATGGTGGAGTGAACATGCATTAGAGCCGGCAGCAGGGTGGCTGTAGAGAGGGGGACGGCACGGGCCACGGGGTAGAGGACGGACCCGAATGCGAGGAGCAAGTGGGTGGAAGGCGGGTAATGCAGGTGAGGTAAAGAGAGGGAAAAGTCGGAATGGGAAAGAGTGCGGCAGGGTGAGGTGGACGGGCAGTAGGGTGAGTGAGACAGCGACAGCGTAAGGGTAGTAAGGCGTAGGAAAGACAGGGTAGGTAAAGTGCAGGGGAACACGAAAAGGGAAGAACGGGACGGGGCGTAGAGAATAGCGTATACGAGAGGCAGAACGGGGTAGGCGGGCAGTAGGGCCGCGGCAGGAAGAGATGGCGGGGAACACAGAGCAAGGAAAGGACGGGGAAAGACGGAATGTGGAAGGGCGAGTCAGGGCGTGGCGGGGCAAAGCGAGGTGAACGGGCAGTAGGGCGCGTAAGTTGGTGTAAGGCAGGATAAGGCAACATAGGGGAACGGCAGGGAATGGAGGGGCCAGAGCAGGGTAGGCAGGCAGTAGAGCTGCGGGGAGAAGAGATGACGATGTAAAACCGAATAAGGGAAGAACGGGGAAAGACGGAGGGGGAATCAAGGCGGTTCGGGTAGCACGGGACAGGCATCCGGGTGGGCGTTGGGGTAAGGGGCAAAAAGGCAATACCTCTTGAAAGGACCGCTCTGCGAGTGTGAATGGAGCAGGGCTTTCCAAACTCGTCGAGGGGAATGCCCGCGCTCAATACAGGATAAACAACAGAGCGGGGGAAGAGCGTGATTTACTTGTCGCGTGGTTACAATAGAATTTCACGCAGCAACACGTATGAACTGTGGGACTAAACGCATTCATATCTGATGGTCATAATGTTGTCCGTTTAATTTTAGGGACATTATGAAACTTCTGATATTCGAAGTACGTATCGATTTATTTCCCATATTAGTATTTGTAAGGGTTCTGATAAGCTCAGCAGTCAGTCTCTAGAACGGTCTTCTAGACAGCGGCATCGTCAGACCCAAAGGGGCGGTCGTCGAGACTCGAACCTAGAACCTTCAATTGTCGAGTTCATGCCGAATCGAGTTCATGCCGATTGTAGCGTTTAAACGAATGCTCATCGCTAAGTATCGTTAAATTTTCAAGAGTGCAATGTTTGACTCTATCGCTCAGTCGCTACAGCATATGAGTAACAAAATATTCCGATCGCGGATCCTGGTGGAATCAACACTTCGTGACAATCCATTTTCTGTACAAACAGGAAATATACATTGACTCTAGTTCAAGGGATGCATTATATCAGCGTTTTAGTCGTAGAAGTTGGACAATTAGGTAAAACAAACTTTCCAATTGTCTATTACGTTAAGACGCTTCTTATATTTCTGAAAAGTCTACTCTTTACTTCATACTTGTCTAACTAAAAAAAAGTCGTAGTGCTATGCTGTCAAGTAGGATCAAATCAAAAGTTCCAAAAGAATTCCCACACCGTTAACCTGTTGAAAAGACATAATTAATTAAAATATATACGTATAATTATCAATTATTTATAAAAATAAACATAAACCCTCTTCTTAAATTGAATTTATTTAAATAAAAAAGGAATTAGTAGTACTGTAATGGTTTCCCAGACCTCAAATGTAATTTCCAAACCTGTCTTGTGGACGAAACAGAAATTCGATACGATATGACTCATACACATGATGGGAAAGGTAGTCTCAATGACATTGAATAACAGAGGAACCTTGTGAATTTATAAAATAAAACATAACACAGTCAGTAAATAAGAAATTAAATAAAAATTAAACAATAGAGAAATTAAAAACAGGTATAATGTGAAGTTCAAAATGCTACCATAGGATGATGATATACGGCACACAATAACGGAGTATAGGGCGATTTTCCTAAGGATGAGTCAAAGTGATAGCTAGAGCTGGCAACATAACTGAAGGTTCTGTGGTCGTTTTGCCCTTGAACCCATTAGACTCCCTTCCCGCATTCGTTCGTTTGCAGTTCAGTATCTTGTAAATGGCTTCGACACTTTCTTTTGTCGTGTCCTTGTCCGACAAAAATATAGTGCGCTGCGAGAAATAATTGATATTAGGAAATGCAGTGTAATGTGCTCTTCTGTAAAAATTCTTTTTTTCTTTATATATTACATTGAATTTACTTTTTGTGTGATAAATATTATGTTTATTTTAAAACAGAGACTTGAATGCGAGATGTGTGCCGGTGCACGTGTTTCCGACTTAAAATCATTTTTCTTTCTATTTACATTCGTGGCAGTTTTCTTTTACTGATTGTGAGCGCATGTTAAGAGATTTTCCGTATACGTAATTAAATTTAAATATTTCTCGAACTCGCGTACGTGCATATATTGAAGCTAAACTCTTAGACTTCTTCATAGGGATGTCTTCACAGGAGCCATTAGCACTTTACGAAGGGGCGTGACTGAACAGCTGTCGCGGCGGAGGGATACTTCTCTGAAATACATGTGATGTTCACCTGTTTTCACGAACTGTCACTTTGACTCATCCTTAGGAAAATCGTTCTATATGAAGAAGCTAGCAGGCTCGCATTCTCCCCAACCGCTACGCCTCTCCCAGGACAACCGAACTCCCACTCGCCGCCCAAGCAGACGCGCGCGGCTCACGGCGGCTGTGCGCTCTCCGCGCCGCACCGCGCCGCCACGCCCCCACGCGCCGCCGCGCCGGCCGCTCGCTTGGGCTCCACCTCGCACGGGCGCTGCTCATCACATCCCCATTTCTCGCAGGAAGACTTTGAACTTCATCGCATCGATGTCACATCGATGGTGTAATGGTTAGCGTATTGGGCTGTTATAGCGTACACTACCAGAAATTACATTAAATTTAATGTACGACTGTACATGCATTTTAATGTACCTTGTACATTAAAGCACCTTCATGTACCTTAACCCCATTAATATACCTTGTACATTAAAGGGAGATTAATGTGCCTGCATATTAAATTTAATGCTTAAATTAAAATCAATGTGGATGTAATGTATGACTGTTATCTTAACTTACTTGTGTACATTAAATTTAATTTACGAACATGAAAATTACTTTTATGTACGTTATGCAGTTAACGTACGTTTTAACGTACGTTTTAACGTACGTTTTAACATACGTTTTAACGTACGTTAAGTAACGTACGTTTTAACGTACGTTATGTACGTTATTACTTTTATGTACGAAATGCAGAAATTTCTGACAGTGTATCGGGCCACGTTTGCTAGTTCAAATCCGATCGCCGCTATAGATTTTTAAGGGTGCAAAAATCCTTCGTACGCTTTCCTTCAGAGATGAAGTAAAGCCGGCTCACCCTTGTTGTAGATTTACTGCAAGTAAAAGATCTTGAAGAATAACAGAAACCTCTGAGCTAATTTAAATCGCTTCTCGTCTCCAGAGCGATATCTTCTTCCTCTGCTAGATGGTGATAGGAGCGTAGCGAAATTCGCTTGGTCAGACAAAAGACGAACAGACCTGAACGGTCTGAGTCTCGTCACATACAACAAGGGATCATTGAATTGAACTGAAAATTGCAAATCTTATTTTAAGCATTTAACATTTTATATAATGAATAGCATTCATTATCTGATAATATATTTTAATTCATAATTGCATATTCAGAATTTACAAATACTTGTCGATTCCCTTTCTCGAAGTGTGATTGTGACATTCACCATTCCCTCGTAGACCAACTCCTATAGTCCGTTTAGCGTTAGCCTTTGCCGACTTCGTTTTAGATCTGTGTTCTGTAACTTCCGTCACCTTATACATTCGAATGAGGTTGCACCATCATTATTGTTGTAAGTTTTGAATTTCCTTTAATCCATCCAATAATCCTTCATAATTGTGTAAAACAAATTTCGCAACCGCAACAAACTGTTTTTCTCCGCTGAAACGTTTCAAAACCCACTAAATCGTGGCACCACCGTCGCCCTATTGCGTTACGGTGACTGCAAGCGAAAAGCTGTGTCTACCTCCACCCCAATTTAAGTTAAGCCAAGGAAAATAAATTTACGTGGTTTAAGTTCATTCTCCATTTCTCACTGTCGCGTGGCCTGTCCTCTTCCCTTTCTGCGCACTAGTAGCAACCTACATCACATACTTAGCCACCAACTTTTATTATTATTTACCTCAAATCCCTTCTCTTACAACCTTTAGACTCACAAAGAAACCGAACCATACCAGAATAAAAAACAGATATCCCTACAATATATTCCTCAAAACCTTCTCCGAATTTGAACCAGAATAGAGGACCTAATAGGGCTTCCTCAACCTTATGTTAGATTTAAATCTTAGAAATAATTGTTAAATATAAGTTAGCATGTAAGCCTATCAAACATATGTACAGTTAAGACTAAAACTGATCTATGTACAACCAACAAAATCAATAAAATTTTTAAAAAAGTAGCAACCTTTGCATCTTTCTTGGAAGAGAAGTAGAAGGTCGTTGCCTAGGAGTGGGCTGTAGAGAGGGAAAAGGTGCCCGTCGAAATGGTCTCGACCATAAACCATTAATTATTTCTTACAAACAAGATTAGGCTTTGGAGGTAATATTAAGGTGACTCATCCATGTTTTTTTTATTTTTATGAAATGATTAATTAATTATTTGATAACGTTTGTATGCAAATCGAACAATGAAAATTGTACAACAAAATTTTTGTATGAAAACTACAATATATCACTTTGGCACTAGGGTTTATTCTGTCTCTTCAGTTTTTATAGCCTCTATCTTTTCAAACTTCTCTATAATGTTACTTCTGACGTGCTGAATGTGATACTATCGCTTTACACCGGCTGCTAGTGAAATGCTCCGTCGAAATGCTCTAAACCCCCCTTCTCCCATCAGCAGGAGGAGTCATTCATACTCGTGAATGACGTGAGGCTTGTAAACACAGACGGGATGCAGTTTTAATATAAAAGGGTTTGAATATTTTATTTTAATGTATTATGTACGTAATTATTAAAATGGTCCGAACTGCGGGGAGTCATCATGCACTACTTCAGATGTTCTTCCCTTAATCACTGAAGATTTCTACTTCCATGTTTGTTGAGTCAGTGCTATTGGTGGGTCTGTAGCATCACACGCGTTCTCCTCATTGGCTTTAGAGCTGAATCTCCTTTCTCATAGTTCCTGTTGTTTCTGACGCACCGCACCGTACTTTGCCTCATCTTTTGTCGACTAGTGCGGCAAATCGTATACCACCTTTGAAGAGCGAGCTGGAATAACCTTTCCCGAAACAATACAGTGTGTAATAAGTGACTATCTGATTGTTCAACAATAAATCAGTGATAAAAACGTTCAGTTGTCTAAAAAATTGTGAAGCATAATGCATTCATATGGTTGAACTAATTTTCTATTACAAGTCAACTCATCAGTCGATTTTACGGAAACGTAGGGCAAATACAGGAGTTCAACGAATCTTTCAATTGTCTGGTATTTTTGACGGTTAAATAAGTCGCGCTTCAACGGCAGGTATTTCCTCTCATTGTTTGAAACGGGTACGAAATATTACAATACTACTTGAACCTGCAAAAGTATTTCTAATTAGCATTTTTTCCACGCTAGGATTAGAACTCAGACTCCTTAGCTTAGTAAGCAATTAACACAATCACTACAATCATCTGCGGCGATGTATCAACATTATTTATGCTTTGAAAAGAGAGTTGAACATTTGTAATTTTCAAAACTTCTAAATGAAAACCGTATGAGTTCAAGTAGAAAAATAATAAAAAGTGCCATAGGGAGCATGACGTGGTAGAGGAAGTAATTTATTACATGCAGGAACAAGAATTATCCACTTTTTCTGTATCAAGGACCTATTAGACGAATTTTTCTCCCGACAAATCGTCATTTGTTTCTAAAGCGTCACAAAACTTTCTCTCTACTGCATATTACGTATATAGTATGCAAGAAAATAAAAAAGAAGCTCCGAATTTAATTTTAAGCGGCATGAAGATACACGAAGGGTCTGGCTGTTAAATCGTCCTCTGGTGTATTTTCGTTGCCCCCAGACTACCGCTGCCGCCATGTTGCGTAACACTGAAAGAAGGCCACACGTCGAATCCGTCTTCCATCGCTCCGTTTAAAAGTTTACTGGTTTTAATAGACATTCGGGTGGAGGAATTTTTATTAAAAAACTGCAGTAACCTTACATAACTTATGTTATTAAAGTAGAAGGAAGGTTGATCTCTCTGCTTTAGTCACATTTACGTCTCGGCTGAAACATTGTTTATGTCTGAAATTAATTTTTTCATTCAACTTCCATGTAGATGCTCCGTCTCTCGAAACGAAGAAGATGCTGAAAGAAAAGAAATACCCAATGAAAACTTAGACTTCCGTATATTCCTGAGTACCCGACAGACATGTATCTATTGGACAAACAGTTAAAGCAAATGGTTAATGGAGCACGTGTAGAAAGCGCTGAATAATGGGCGGTGTTTCAAAAAAATTGTATTTATTAAAGGTAATGAGGTGAAGATATCTCAGAAAAAAATGCCATTTCATACCGCCGATTTCGCTAGCTCGTTTTTGATACATTTTCAAACCGTTGCCGACTTTCCAACCTTCGGCTTCTGAATTAACATTAAATAACTTTGAGTTCTGCCAACGCAAAATTTCCAACGTACTTTGCTCCTAAGTACAGACCCTGTTTATCTTGATTCAATTCTCTCGTGTAATTACTACTAAAGAATTTCTTCTTAATTCAAAACTTGCATTCCACACTTCCATTTATCAATAAGCTCAAGCAGTTTGCCCCAAAATACTCACATACGTAGGATTCACGCTCTCTAGAGATAGTTGCCAACCATGTTGGGTGACATGGCATCAACATAAATGCGGCGTTTTCAGAAAAGCCAAGAATCTAAGAAACACGTCTTTCTTCTTACGCCCTTTTGCAGAATAAGACAACAACTTGCATTTACGAATAGAGTCAGCACTAGAGTTCATTCACAGATTTGCTCAAATCTTGTGATGTATCTAACATTTACTAATATTTCTGTATATTTTTAGACACGTTAATTTAACTCAGTTATCTGATAATTTTCAAACAAATTTTGTTTTTCGAACTTCAGAACTGACTGGTCGGCGACCGAGTTTCCTAAAAGCCAGTTTAAAAAAGTACTGTAATTAACTCCAAAGCCAACTATTTAATATCCATTATATATTATAATTCAATAATTATCTCTAATGAACAGACCCGGATCATTTTAAGGGATCCTATCCCTTAAAACGATACCAGACATCCAGTATTATTTTGAAAATGTACCGTCCACATCGTAACAGATGAAGCCTCCATCTTGGTTTCCTCTTTAATTAGAAATGTCCCTTCTTAGGTTTCAATCTCGCCTTTTCATCTCCCGGTCTACCACGTGCCTTAACTCTGCCACCGCGGCTGCTACCCCGGACGCCCCAATATCGCGTTCCGCCAGGGGAGAACTACTGCGCATCCGTCTAGCTCCGCGTTGCAGAGTGGCTCATTAATTGTCTCGTATGAACAAAGACCAGCTTCGTACTTTACGAGAAGTGTCCGACACCAAAACACTGACTCAGAGCTCGGGCGGGCAGGCCTTTCATGCATATTACTTATGTACTATACACTGTCAGAAATTACATTAAATTTAATGTAGACGTAATGTAAGACTGTAAATGAATTTTAATGTACCTTGTACATTAAAGGGAGATTAATTTACCTGTACATTAAATTTCATGCATAAATTAAAATTAATGTAGATTTAATGTATGGCTGTTGACTTTTCTTACTTGCCGACTTTCTTTAATGTGTGCATAAAATTTAATGTACACAGTGTACATTAAATTTAATGTACACAGTGTACATTAAAGTTACTGTACTTTTACATTAAATGTAATTTACGTACATGATAATTAGTTTCATGCGCTTTTCATTAAAAGTAATGCAGAAATTTCTGAGAGTGTACGAATTGTACGTATTGTAATGTGAAAAATAGGAGATATTTCGACAGGAAAACTCATACTGTGGGGCTCTAGTATCGCAAAAGTGAATAAATCCTGTTCTTACATTAAGTAAATTACTTTTTCTAACACATTATGTAGTCAGAATTCACGTTTTGTGGGTCCTTGATACGAAATATTGGCTGACAGCAAAACGTCGGTCATTCCGTGCGTCCGTCTGTCTTTCCGTCAGTGGTCAACGCTAGTGCCCAAACTGCTCAGATGTTTTTCTCCGAAATTCATATTGCCCGATCGACCTGGTTGAACTCAAGGCCCTGTGAATTTACAATTTGATATTTTGATTTTTGGGTGTACTTTGCATGAATCCTTAATAACATTTTCAAAATTCTCTCGAGAACGGCTCCAAATTTGTTTTTATTATTATTATTATTATTATTATTATTATTATTATTATTATTATTATTATTATTATTTCACGCCAAAAAACAGTTCAAACTGCGTATGACGTGCTATGGGGAAAAATGAATGGTGTGCACATTTTCAAAATTCTGTGATCCCTACACTAAGTCATATACTACTTAAATTAAAAACAACAACAACAACAACAACAACCCTCCCATGTAATAAAATATATTTTCAAGGATAAATAAGCAATAAATAAGCAATATTGATTTTGATTTTTGAGTTTGATTTTTTTTCCTTGGAGAGAGCAAAGAAACGCTTAAGAAGCGCACGTATCATTTTTGTTAAACTATCTGAATTTTCTAAAATTGTAAAAGTTCAATTTTTTCGATATCTTCCCACTATTACAACAGCGACAGTTACAAAATACGTGAGACCAATATATAATAAATACCTTTAGTGGACCTTTCTGTTCGTTATTATGAGTGATAAATTACTCCAAAATATAAAATCATATTTTAAAAATTCCGCCTCAGGTAACCAAATACCAAAGAATCTAAAAACGAATGTTATGATCCTCTTTCAAAATCGGAAAGTTTTTACCATTTCTTAGAAAAGCATGCACTTTATGGGAACCAACCATTAAAATTGTTCAGTGATTTTCTCAAGGGGGAATTGTTTTAGGAAATAATGCCTCAAGCAAAGTTTGTAATAACCCTTTATACGAAAAATTACATTTTTTTAGAAAATAATTTTTTATACTTCGGAATCAATATACCCGCCATTGTTCAGTTGTCTTAGAAGATTTTGTGGGGCCCGATTTAGAATTTTCCTGGCGTAATTAACTTAAAACTGCGAAACGAAACATAGGCAAGGAAATTTCCGATTTGCAGTCATGCAGTTTTGCGCCTTCAAAAAGTAAAATACGATACTAAAGAATTTTAAGTAATATATTGGATTGTTATGGATAAATATAATAATAATAATAATAATAATAATAATAATAATAATAATAATAATAATAATAATAATAATAATATAACGAAATTGAAAATAAAACATTTTTCCTATATGATTTGCTGAACGCACTTTATTTTCGAGATCGCCGTAGCTACGAGGGATACCGCAAATTTCCCCCGAGGTAATATGGTTTAAACGAGGAATTTGAAACATTCGATTGAGGGGGTCCGATTCATACACCAAATTTCAGCAACATGAATGTGAGTATGAGATTACACAGTATGCAAAATAAGAAACTATTGTTCATTCCAAAAGTTATTTCCGCCATAACTACAAACAAATGAAGTATACAATACACACCTATACGTATGGATCTAGTCTTACGAAAGTGTCTCACAAAAATCCACCACTCGCTGCCAACGACGTGGAAGGCCCAAAATACCTTTAACCTCATCAGGAGAGAATCTCCTTATTGTACGCACCAATACTGTGGAAATTTCTTTGCCGATATGTTTTGCGAGCAGCTTCAATTAGTAATACGATGACAATGTCAAATACATAGTATGTACACGTAAAATTGTGAAACTTACTCGTAATTATAATTTCATTATAATTTCATTCATTGTTTTGTTGTCATTGAAATTTCATTTTTTTAAATTTCGGACATTCCTAAATCTGCAAGCCAAAAAATAACCCACGACAGTTAACAGAACATCTCAGAAATGCAACGCGCGCTCTATCTAGTGGCGTTCGAACAAACTACGTCGACTTGCTTCAGTCTGCAGGGAGAGAGCGGGAAATATAAATACCTACATTATATACCTACCGCGGAATATTTCTTTTTAAATGGAAATTAGTTTCAAATTTGCCGGGTTTTTAGTCGAGATTTATCAATTAGGGATTAATTTTTGAGGAAATCCAAGGTATAGTAGTTGCTGTTGTAGCTTTTTGCGAACGGAAAGACAGACGTTTTGAAAATAGTAACACTTTATGCACTAATACATCGTGCTCGTGAAATAATGTGCTGTTTAAGAAATACAACAAATGCGCACACAAATAAACTAATAATTAATATAATATCACTAAAGTTAGCAATGTGGCTTACCAAATTGTGCAGTTTGCATCATCCATCAAGTTTCAAATATCTGCTTCCCTTGCATTTAAATGTCCAAGAAAATGTTACTGAAGATAGGTATATCGATTTCAATGGAAAAGACACAGTCTTCTTTCATAATTAGCAAAAAAATAACACAAAGGTTTTCAAGCCTGTGTTTAATCTTAGACACTTATTCAAAATTGACTAAAATGTCTACCTTACATCACCTAATCCAATTCTTATCTCTTCATAAACTTTCCTATGAACTCCTCCGGAGCTTTTCTTATATTATTGAATTTCACTGGGTAATAACTCGGATCATGAGATAATCATTGTTCACAAATTTTGGAATTTCATGAAGCTCACGAATTAATCTATCCATTTAAAACCGAGAAAATGCCTCCATTAATGAAGAACTTTTAACTACGAGTTGTTTAAAATGATAAATGCAAAATATAGTTTTATCATTCAATTAAAGCTGTCACGAAGTATGTTTTTCAACCACTTATCTCTTGGCGTTTTCTCTTTATGAAATATTTATACGATCAGGCATGAAAAAATGTTGCAATAGTTTGTTTTGGTGCCAGGAACACGAACAACTTATTTCAGAGTTATAAAACGATTCCAATTAATGCATCTGAAATACAGTCACTTCATATCAATATTCCATACCTGAACAATTATATTAACTTTGGAATCCCTGAAACGTAGGATTTTATGTCCGCCGAGTTTGTTTACTCTGCCATTTTGTTTTCTCAAAATATAGACATTGGTTATCCAAAATTCTTTAATGGTAATAGATTTCTGGCATAGACTTGCCAAGTCATAAGCTCACAGAGACCCGAAGGTGAGCATTTTCCTTATTACTTACAAGAAAGGTTATGACACAATATTTAAAGAACATTTCGATTAATACGATGAAATTACTTTTCATTTCTGTAAAATTAATATTTGTATACTGTGATTAAAAACCTATATTCTTCATTTTTTAATTTTATTTTTTGGGTCCCTAAATAGCTTCATAGAAATGAGCCTTTTAGCCCTAGAGAATTGAACTTCTTTGCAATATTAAGATATACGAAAAAAAATTGCTGCCGTTTTTAAGAAACTTTGATGTCAACGTTTTCAAAAATACCTTATATTTAGTCCCCATATGCTCAAAAACTAAGGGATTTTTGGAAATCATGATTAGAGATACTTTAGAGCTTCTGTGTTAATAAAACTATTAATTTATGAAAGAAGTCCACAATGTAAATTTGAACCACGTGTGAGGCTATGAAAAAATACATAACCATAGTTTTGGAAAAACAGAAGTGTTAGTAAAAATTATGTGTACCCATGTGATTAAGTGCATTTTCTCTAATAATTCAAGAGAACTAAATAAACCATTTGCAGCTATTTTGAGAAAATTTTGTTTTTACAAATGTTCATATTTCACTTAAAATGACACGAAAACTGTTAATACTTTTTAAAAAATGTGTGGCATTAATTAAAGAAAGAAATGAGGAGAAGAAATTTCATTTGAGGAAAAATCGTTATCTTCAATAATGTAGTTATAGAAAGGAGATAAAAAATTTCAAACTTTTTCAATTTAAAAAACTTCAGTTGAGAGAAAAGAGAACCTAAGCCATCTTTACAAGTGAATTTCACTCTATTTTTACAAGTTAATGACAATATTTGTGACAATTTTTAAAACAGTACAGTGACTTCATTTGAAGTCAAATTCGCAGAGTCTCGAGTAGCCCAGGTCGATCGGCGAATAGTCAGTATGGAAAGAGTAGTTTAGGCGTTAGTGTTGTTCGTAGAGGGACACACAAGCAGACGATTTGCAGAAAACAAATTCTTCGTTATCAGGGAACCACAGAACGTGGATTCTGCCTACACTGTGCATCAGATAAAGTAATTTATCACGTGTAAGGATGAGGAAAACACTGTATCAGTGAGTCTCCAATTGAGAATTTCTGTCGAGAAAACAGCATTTTTCGCTGCAGCATTCCATAACGTTGTATTCTACGTATATTACTCCGTTTATACCTGTGTTTAAGAGAACGCAAAAATTATTTAATCATATTTTGAAATGAAATTATCTTTAAAACATCAAATTAGTTGTGCGTAGATTTAAAATTATGAATTTAGTAGTCCACGAGGTTCGAAAGGCTGAATTAATAGAACGAAAGTTGTTAAATTGAAGATAAGTGAATGTGAGATAAATTCAAAATAAAATTAGACAAGCTACTCAGTTAATTATAATATACAGCTGTAATTTTAGAAAAGAATCAGCAAATTAACCTTTTGCAAAATTATAGAAATCGTGACCACATATGTACTTCTTGCAAATATTTTCAGATTGGGTTGGGACTGACATTTTCTGGGCTCAAAATATCAACATTTAATTAAAACATATTTAAAATAACTAAACTGATCTTAAACTCTAAAGAACAGAACGAGTTGAGTCAACACTCACGCAAACAAAAGAACGAGCTTAGAAAATGAACCGCAATTCTCTCTAAAATCCATGGCCCATCACAGCTTCACATGCTCACCACTCAGATAAAATCTACATTGTTCACTGGAACGCCCGCCATCTCACAAGTAATTCAAGCAAATCACGAACATAACCTTTCGGCAGAATTAGGAGATTACGTGGTAATGGAAAATTAGCGATACATAGGTCACGCTCGTGGGAAAACATCTGAAAATGAACACATCATGTACATCTCATTAACATTCCTTGGCGGGGTTTTCATAATCCCCGAGATTATTAACAAAAGGTCATGTTAGTGAGTCACGCCCCTTGGTTGTTGGGGAGGTGGCGATTTCACATGCTGCACGACCTGACAGAGGCAGGAATCGGCGGCGTGGCGCCAGGCGAGAGGCGGGTGGATTGATTGATTGATTGATTGATTGATTTTTCGTGTTTACGGGCGCGTCAACTACTTCGGTCATTAGTCCCGTTAGTGTAGTGCATGTTTTTTCCTCGGGAGATGGCGGTGATCTTCCCCCGCTGGATGGCGAGATCCGGCGCCGACCTACCGTCGGCTAGTGGAGTTTCCCCCTAACTAGGACTCTCCCACCAGCGGGGCACCGCCCCAGTCGAGACAAGCTCTAAGCTCCCGACCGGCCACCCGGAATATGTACTAGTGTAGTGCATGTTAGTGTAAGTGTGTGTGTAAGGGGAGAGGATAGGACAAGGAAGAGGAAGGACAGATCGCGCGCAGTTCGTGGCCCGTTTGGTAGGGTATTGCTCCGGCATTCGCCTGGTGTTGATCGGAGAAACCACGGAAAACTACCGATCAGAGAAGCCTGCTGCTAGAATTCTCCTCCAGACAGCGACTGAATTCGACCTAGCTGAAAAGCGAGTGTCGAAAATCCTGCCACCGTGGGGAGTGTAACCTAGGACCTCTCGGTCAGAAGCGCTGCAGTGACATCAGTTGATGCACTGAGCTACCGCTACCGGTGAGAGGCGTGTGGAGATGGCGACGCCACTGCCAGGGGGCATACCGACTGCATCCCGCGGTCAAACTTTCCTAAGCCATTTACCTACCTCCGCCCTCCCCGAAAAAAATAGTGGTGCTAAAACAGCACGTACTATATCTCCCGCATTTTAATGCAAAATTACTCGACAACTACGCAAATTTTCGAAAAATTATATATGGCCTTATATCAAAATTTCTTTAAGGAATAGATTCAATTAAAGAAATAATTTATATTTTAATATTTTAGTTGTTGGAAGACTCCGAAAAAATTTTGAACTTCTGAATTTTTCTAAAAATCAGGGTTGTCAACGAACATCAGATCTATACCATTCTCTTAAACGTCCTTCACACTACCCAAGAACACAATTTAATCAAATATGATGGAGCCATATTTTTTTCATTTGGAAAATTTTCCAGGGGTTTCTTGTAAAGTACATCTTAAAATTAAAATATCGTTTTCAAATTCAAGACACCGCGACATCCGCCAAATCGATGGAGAGGTTTTGGGGAAAATCGGCTGAACTGTTAAACCGCTAGCGTTGGGACGGACAGACTGACGTTTTATGGTTATTCGATTTTCCGGTATCAAAGACACACAAAACATGGATTCTGGCTTCACCGCATGTTAGAGGATTTTTTTCTAAATTTAGCAACTGCATTTATCTCCTTTTTCGTTGCGAGGACCCTGTAATATGAGTTTTTCTGACGAAAAATTCTCAGTTTTTTTCGTGCAGCATTTCATAAGTTTCTCTCTACTCCGTAGCGAGAAAGTAAAAGGCACAGTCCGATTGCATCCCGTTACGTTTTACACCTTAGTGTAAGGATTGATTACTATATTTACCGTTATGTGCTGACTATTTATTATATTGATCGATTATTATTGGTCCACTTCTGTCCTTTTAGAGGAGAACGTTTTGCATGTCCTTTTAGAGGAGGACGTTGAAAACCACCGCTTAATTGTTTGAGAAAACAAAATAAGAAACCCCCTATAACTAGCATCTTCTTACCTCGCTGTCTTAACAAACACATTTCCAAAGATTGTCCCATGTTCACCTGCGTTTGAGGTTTTCTCTCGACTGGCGCGGGACGTATATTTGCGCTAGTTAGGACTGGAAACTTTAAAAAATCTTACTCCTTCCGAAACACCGGATGAACGAAACGGGATGGAGTTGGGCTATGCCTACTCAAGTTACTTAAAGTGAAAAGGGATTAGACGGGAAACGGGATAAGGGAAAACTGACCGGGCGATGCAATCGGACGTTTCCCCACTGACAGATAGGAGACTTTAATTTCTAATGCCATCTGACAATGTGTTGTAAAGGAACGTGTATTATATGTGGATTTTTTGTAATGAGCTTTTGATTCTGACACCTGACTTATATGATTTCTAAGTGTGTTGTAATTATAAATATCAGTATAAACATGTAGAATGAACATATGTTCCTACCGTTTACTAAGGTTTGTCAAAAAGTAAAGATTCGTTTATAAAAAAGGGAACGCTAAGGTAAGATCCCAAGCTCAATGAAGAGAGTCTTGCAAGACTCACGTGAATGCCATTTACTTATAATTGTTGGTTTGTTGTTTTTTTAATCTAAGCATCTGGATACTTTAGGACGAACTATCACAGAATATTATGTTATATCTCAGGTGGGAATACACTACATTTTCAAAATACACGCAACCAGCTTCATGAATGCAGAGAGAATTTGAAACAATTCTGAATACGTACCATAATGAGCTTAGTGTTTAATTCAGTTAGCCATTATTTCTCCTGACAAGTACATTGTTTGTAAATTCCAGAATCCTATCCTCATTGTCTTTTTCATTGCAATGGTCCTCATCTTATCAGGCTGAAAATCACTCATTTTGGTTTCTCGAATAGTTTTAAAAACTTTCAGAGAATTATGGGTTATTAGCCCAAAAATCTCCTAGAATCCTGATGGGGTTTCTATCTTAAGGCTTGGATTCCTGCCTCTATGCGTTGTTCTTCTGTATTGCTGATTACTTGGGTATTTTCCCCCAAGGAAAATCGAATTAGGAATATTTCGCTAATCCCCGGTCGCTATTGCCTTGTTTGTGTTAACTGGAGCCGCCGGGAGAAGGTGAGGTTGGCATTTGAGCGAGAGAGGCTATAACTTGTGCATCATGGCCCCTTGGCCCCCTTGAGTGAATTTAGAGACCCAGAAATTTCGTTAGTTTTACATCAGCCAATTGCGTATTGTTCATTTTCAATGGAGCATACGATTACCGATTTGAAATGCAAAAATGCATTCAAACCGATTTTCCTTCGTTAACTATTAATTTGTTATTGCAAAACAAATTTGAAACTTCTGATATCGTATTATTTATTGTTTCTTCTTTGCAAAAAACATTCGTGTCTTCAGCAAACAGAACTCACCTTCAATTTCTAATGGACGAGGGCACATCGTTTACGTATAAAAGAAATAGGATTGAGCATAAGATCACACCCTCCGGGAGCCCATGCTCAATTGGCAAAGAATTTGAAAGATAAATAAATAATGTTCTTTCGCCTCAGTATGGTATTTCTACTCTTTGCGTTTGATGTTTAAGATACTGGGATATTCAATTTTTGGGCAAAATCATGAGTTACACATGAATGTAATTTCGAGAGCAAAATGTTATGATTAGTGACGTCCAAAGCTTTAAAAAGAAAGATCTAAAAATATTAAAATTGGTGCTTCAATGTAAACTATTGATGAAGCAACATCTTTAAGAAAAAAATGTCAGTTTCCGTAGATTTTGATTTTGAAATTCCACGTTGAGAAACTGGAAACGTATCATTTTTTTTCCTGACAGTTCTCGCCCGACCGCCGTGGTGTGCGGATCGTGTCCGCAGCTCCGTTGTGCCTTACCTTGTCGCCTGCGAGTGCGCCAAGATAAGGAGAGGTCAAGCGATAATAAACCTGTGTGCAGTAGTTCTAAGTGAACAGTTATATTTGTGCAGTGAAACGGTGTTATTAATTTCAGTTCTACAAAGACAATTTATATATAAAACTCAGTGATTACAGAAGTGTATTCGGGTAGGCTCGGTAGCATGTAGTGCGAACGCAAAAGCTACCAATACCCGGAAAGCTACGTATTTCAACAAATGCCATTAGAAGAATTAGCAAGCAGCGGTAGTCACAACATGGATCTTGATTCATCTGATCCCGTGAACCTGACACAGAACGCATGGCAAATATACGCACCAGCTCGGTCAAAAAGACCGAACCCAGACGTCCTCGACCCTGATGTAAATAGAAGGGTAAGGCAAAAGACAGCGTCTTGCGATAGTAATAATAGTATTTATACAGTTCCCACTAAGAATCAATTTAGTGCTCTCAATACAGAAGATGTAATTGAAAACAATGAGGAAACTCCTCCAAAAACCACAGTACCTCCAATTTTTGTGCCAAATGTAAATAATGTTCCAGCCATGATTAAGTTTATAAAGGAAGCTTTAAAAACAGAAGACTTCGAAATAAAATCTCTGGCAAACGACAAAATTAAAATAGCACCAAAAACTCCAGATGTTTACAGGGGAATAGTAAAACATTTATCAGGCAACAACTACGTATACTATACATACCAGTTGAAACAAGTATAGAGTTGTCTTGCGGCACATACATCATACGGTAGATGTAAAAGATATCAAGGCTGCGCTTTTAGAAAAGGACCATCAAGTTAGAAACATAATAAATGTCCGCCATAGGCTGACGAAGTTACCTCTGCCTCTATTTTTTGTAGACCTTGAGCCCAAATCTAACAACAAAGAAGTATTCAAAATTAACCGACTACTAAACTGTGTTGTTGCAATTGAACCACCACGCCTGAAACGAGAGATAGTTCAATGCAAAAATTGCCAGAGATATGAACATACCAGGTCGTACTGTGCATACCCGTTTCGGTGTGTTAAATGTGGAAAAGAACATGATCCAGAAAACTGTCAAAAAGAAAAGCAAAGTCAACCGACATGTGCGCTGTGCGAAGGGAATCATCCCGCCAACTATAAAGGTTGCCAAGTATATCAAGAAATACTAAAAAGGAAAGGGTACAAAAACTCAAGTAAACCCAGAACATT